>CM043115.1:40539481-40668641 GCA_023701765.1 Hylyphantes graminicola | reverse complement strand
TTAACTAATTTGAAGTGTTTCAATAATTTCTAAAATTTGCTTTAATGAAATAATTCTTTCATGTATTTCAGAATTTATAATTAGTTTAATAATTTTATGATTTGTAATACATGTTTGAAAGTTAAACAAAAATTTTAAACCCTCGGCATTTATTTGAAATCAAAATAAAAAATATATATGATACAAATGAAATGAGGAAAATGTACACAATAAGTAACTTAAAAATCTCTAAGAGAAAAAAAAAATTAATCGAGCCAACCAGGATTCGAACCTGGAATCTCCTGATCCGTAGTCAGGCGCGTTATCCGTTGCGCCATTGGCCCACAGACACTTCGGAAAATTTAACATACAAATTAAAAGCCATGCCAATTCAAGGACTTTCCTCTTTTTTTTTTAGAGAAGTAAAAAAGTGAAGTATACATTTTTAAAGATAAAACATTGATTAAAAATTTCAATAAATGCATACATAATTGAAAAAATAACATCCAAATATTCTTATCAGTGTAGAATTTTCAGCCCCGAACCCAAAAACTATCGAATGACAATCATGAACCACTGAACTGAACCGTTCCAAAATATTTTTTTATCGTGTCGCCATCTATCTATGACAGAGCAAACTATTTGTAGGAAAAAAACACTGTTACTTTAGGTTTAGATGATATTATTTGTTGGTTTTATAAAAGATTATAGTCTTTGAAACGCCTCTTTATCTATGAACCCATGATTGTTGAAAAATAATTCTTTTTATGGCATTTATTCCTCTCACACAACAAAATTTTATTTGCGCCCAGAACTACTTTTCCGTTTTATACATTAATTTATAATATTTAATTAGCAATTTATTGAATTGTTTAATCAACTTAAAATTCATTCAATGGAATTTATTAGTTTTCTTTCGCGTATTTGATCAACTCCTACGACAGACATGGTTTAGAAACGTTGCATATTTATAACTATTACTAATTTTTGAAATAACTTTTGTTAAGGGTATATCTAAACAGTTTATACATTGTACTATTATTCAACAGAGAAATATTAGGAGAGCATCTGTGGATACAGTTTTTTTTTCCGAAGTTTCAAACTCGAAATTGTCTTTCCATGCTTATGTTATGAAAACATAAGCAACAATGATCTTATCTTGCCAAGCCCAAAAAACTAATGAAACTAGCTCGATTAGACAACAGAATCATAGTGTTTCCAGTTCCACCTCCTCCTCGATTCGTTAGGGGTCGGATTACCTTAGTAAATGGATCATCACTAATAGAAGATTGTAAAGATGGGACAAGCGCTAAACAGACTTGCCCTTCAACTTCAAATGTATATCCGGAAAAGCATCTACAAAGGGTCCTTGTAATATAATATAGTAATTTATATTGCAATATTATTTTATTATGATGTTTTACACAATTCGAACTATCAATAAATAATGATTTGCTTTAGAATAAAGTTAAAATTTGAGTTTTGGTTTATTGAGTGGTAATTAGAATTATTGAACAGTAGAATTTTTAGGTAACTAATTTTCGATAAAGGTATAATACTTCATATTCAGGCGAACTTCGATGACGAACTAATCCTTAAAAAATTCTTATAAATAAACATTATAACACAAATTAACATTTGTAATACAGATATTCGTTTATATAATTTAGTTACTGACCAACATAGGTCATTCTAAAAAAATATAAGCATTTATAACATAACATACCTTCAACAATGTACTTATTTTGATATAAAGTTTATAACTTCAAAGAAAAAAACCTTATAGGATTATGCGATAATCCTGAATGGCACTTGAAAAGGCCGAAAATTACTCACTCGATCGGATTCTTACCTAACAAAAGAGCCTACCTACTAAATCCTGTTATTGAATGTTTTTTTTAGATATAGTCCCATTCTGGGATCCCGCTATAATTTTGACTTATTTCATGTGCCGCTTTTTGTTGAAAAGATTTACTGTGAAGTTGGTCTAGGAATGTGCTACAAGTCGACTTCTTTTCAACTAAACAAATTTTTTTAAACAAAAGAGTATCAGGCAATGATTTTCTTATTATCTTGTAGATGTATGAAGCTTTAATGTTATTACATAATATATTAAAAATAAATTTAATTGATTGATTTCTACTAAGCTTAATGGGCAGGTTTCACGTCTTGAGTGTTAATAAAGGAACTGTTAATAATGGATAATGAACTCTGAATTTTTTTTAAATAATGTAGTACTCTATTTCAGAACATAAATATTTTTACAGCATCAAACATTAAATTTTTTCAGCATGCGAATTTATTTCGCGTGTTCTATGATTTCAAATAACTCGCCGAGATTTATCAGTCAACTATTCAAGCCTTCTTAAAAGCATTTTTTTTACAATATAAGATTAATTATTGTGTTTGTGTTTCTACTATGCTACATATATGATAAAAAATATTTTCTTAAAGAATATTGACTTCACCGTACATCTCTTATTAACCATTTTAAAATTGAAACGGTAATCGTCAGCTTAGAGTCAAAACACTGAAGAAAAAAATCCTTATTTATGACAAGCCCCTTATCTCTTTGCTTCGTATACATACAAAACCATTTATTTTCTGTGAGCAATTATATCTATATATTTTGCAGACCATCCCTTGAATAGATTATTTTTCTTATTTCCCCCCTACTCGTGTTCAGCTGATCAGCATGATGCAAAGATGTTAGAGTAAAATGAAGATGCTGCTAGGTCAGGATGAGTGCAAAAATTGATTGAGCGAGTGAAGCCATAAGGGGTACTGAAATACGCCCAAATGCTTACATTATCTATATACAGCTCTAGGTTGCAAACAAAGTTTAAAATTGTGAAAGTTGCTTTAAGTGCAAAGTATAAAATGAGAGAATCTCTTGGATCGAGTTGGCAGATGAGGATGAGATGCTATCGAGTATCATTTATTATTTTTTGTAATATAACTATTAAAAATATTACAAACGTCAATTGAATTAATAATATAAATTTCATTATTGTGTAAAAGCGTATAATACTATTTAATAATTAGTATTATATGCTTTGAATTCTCAATCAGACATTCTATACAGAGTCCCACATTTCATACTTTCTCTGAAACATAGATACCTTATCATTCATTTAAAATCAACAAGACTGCCATTTATTTCACGTGTTCTAAAAAATAATCGTTAAGATTAATCCTTCCCGCCATATCATTCCTTTTCCAGTACAGGTATATGATACATAGTTGTTTCTACCACGTTCTGCTACTGCACTAATAGTGAAAAAATTATAACAGGTTCTTCAAGAACAAAATGAGACCTTTTGCGCAATAAATATCTTTGATAATACGGTGTTATAGAGTCAGAACCGGTGCCCATTGCGGGTTGTTTGGGCTTATCACATCAATTTGGCGAATTTTAGACGGCTTCATTTCTTTTCCGAGCCAAGCCTCTTGACCCATCTCCTCTAACCTCCTTAGTATATGATGTCATGCCGAAATCCGGGATGTTTGGTGGTCTCTATCATTGTTCAACGTCCTCTCCCTCCAATGCCAGACCGATGTCTGGTTCTCTTTTTTTTGTAAATGCACGTCACTCATGTCTTATGACGAACGCCTACAAGATGTGTGTTTGACCTTCAATGGAATGTAAAGCAAATCCAAGCAACGCATCCGAAATTTTAATTGAAATCTGTTTTCATTTGACAGACGCTTTTAGTTATTTTTATTGTTACAATGTAAGATACGTGATGCGATTACCGAAATGTGCTGAAATCTTCTAGTATCCCTCTTTATAAATGCTGGCAAATAAATAGTAATGTAAAATGTAAGAACGTACAGCCAATCTTAAGAAAACTTTATTAAATCAATAAGTAAGATAATAAAATATCTTCAACAAGTATTTGATGTTTAGAAGTTACCGATATGGTTGGTGTCGTGTCCATTGGGAGAACTACAGATGTCCATGAGTGTGCCGATATCTATTATTTAATAATTTGTTCCATTTTTTGTACACATTAAAATATCCTTCCTTTTCAACAATGAAAATAAAGCTAAAGTTTACTGTTCGGAATCGCTAAGATATCAGAAATCTCGTAATACCGAATAAGTACAATTTATAGTTCGCCTTTGTTTCACAAGAGTTTCTAAGAATAAAACTGAGGTTCCGTCAAATATTAATTATCAATAATTCTAACACCATTGACATTTATGTCCAACACATAATAACCGAACAAACGTCTTAAAATAACACGGCTTACTGCGTTGAATAAATATGTTAGAAATGCTCATTACTAAGAAATCGGTTCAAATGTTCAGGATTCACTGCCTTTTTTTTTCATATGTTTAAATATAATATGTTCTTAAAAAAATTTAAATTAAATACAACAATCAGTTTTACGAATTGTTCATATGTTATTAAAGTAGTAATCACAAAGCTATGCTCTTCATAAAAAAAAATACTTTTTACTTTTGCACTAAGGTTTCAATCAGTGTTTAAATTTTAAATTTAAAAGAAACCCAGAAATTCAAACGTTTATGTAAATACTTTGGAGTAAAATATACGTTTTGGCATAGTTAATGCGAATTTAGAGAAGAAATTAAAAAAATATTTAACTATTGAGTGCCCTCCAAGGCTCACACACAAGCGAGTACTTTAAAAAATGTTTATGGTTAAAATTGGTTTAGTTAAAATATCAACTGAATCTCCTTATTAATCTCAATTTCTATAAGAAAATCTGAACAAACACCCACTCAACAACTAACCCACAAAATAAACAACCGCAACATGAGCCATCGACTCGATTATTACCCACCAGTTAATTATACCGACCCCCAACTTCACTTGCTTATCATTCAATGTCAAAAAGAGGGCGGCTCAGGGTCTATTTTCTTCGAAATCGGAGCGGTAATCGCTCTTGAAGTCTTCCACCCTCTAAACTTCCGCCCCCTCCGGTTCGGACACCCGCTTTGTTTGGTTTGTTTTTATGCACAGAGGGGCTTCATTCGTCAGCCCGAATTCTACCAAAAAGGAAATTCTATATCTGTATATTTTTTTTCTGGTGTAGTGGGTGTTGCCGTATTTTTGAGAAAATCGTTTGACATTATTTATCAAGATTTGTTTCAGCTTCCAACTGCTTTTCCAACCGCTTTCAGCTAAGTCCGTGAATGAAAAATGGACTTGAAGCTACATAAAATTTTTAAATAAATGCGCTTTATTTTAATTGTGTCATGAGATTTAACAGAGTTTAACTTTTTTTTACCTGGGAATACGAGAATTTAATCAAAATAAAGTTATTTCTTCACTCGAAAAAACGTTAGAAATAATTAATGAACTCGCTTTCTTTTTACTAAAAGTTAGACCATTGTGAGTTGATAAACACTACAGTATTAATAATATGTTGTTGTTTTTTCAAAAAATATTGTTATTTTATTTGCGCAATATGTTTCCAATAAATACTTAGGACAGAAATATCATATTTCATACATAAAACTCAAATAAAAAAATATAGAAATGCGTGTTTTAGAATAATTGTTTTTACTTCAGCAGTAGTTACCTTAGGTAACAGGCGAAGATACCCGATTCTTGAAGTTCAAGATCTTCGTGAGATAAGTGGTTCGTGAGTCATATGAAAAGGAATGCCGATCACAAAATCTGACAATCGTAAAAACGGCAACACATTCGTGACTTAGGTCTACCTAGCTGTTATTTGAATAGCGTGTTTGCATCATGCCAATTGAAATAATTATTGCAATCAAAAATAAATGCGAAAAATAACGAGAATTGTAAATAAAAAACAAATAAATGATAATAAGCTTCGAAAGTGCATGCGATATACTCATTTGCTAAGAATTCTGATAATGCAGTAGGATATACGCAATCACTAAAAAGGAAAAAAAAATTCATTGCGAAGTTTTGCATATCCTTCAAAAATATATGATTTAAATGACCTTTACTTTAAGAATTTCAAGTAGAAATTATCTATGCTATATGGGGGACGCATTAATGTCAGTTATTGGGTTTTATGCAACTAAACCGACTAAACTGTACAATTACTTCTCAATTACAGATAATAATAATAATACAAACCACACACACTACTTTTTTTACTAGTTAATTTTGCAAAGGGTCCTTTAAAGTAACCGAGATTCGAATCACACCAATACAATTCTTTTCAATATCATCAACACTATAACATATTATCTAATTAAATTATGTAATGTTATTTTTTCATGATACACAAGGGATGCCGATGTTTTACCATCCTTCCAATTAACAAATTCGTTATTAGTAAAGGAATGTGTAGCCCTTGGTTAAATTAGGGTCAAGCGTAACGATAATTAGTGTTTGCATTTGCTTAAACTAATTAGGTAAAAAAATAACATAGATCAGGAGATATACAATGGTGGCGTGACATCCGCTGCAGGATACCGAATAATAGTTTTTCTTATTTTCCCTTTCAATTTGGTTTTGTAATTTGGCAACGTAAAAAAGTGGATGTGATCTAATTGCACTTCCATTGATCGAATTGAAGCACATACTACGTATCTGGATTACGACACATATATTTTGTTTCTAATTATTATTATTATTTTTTTGCACTTTACCTTATTCTATTTTATTTCATACACCTTCTCCTTGTTTTTTTTTATGATTTTTCATGACGTCGTAGTCTACATTGTGTTTTTGAATTATTACGAGCATGCAGTATTACATTAATATAGTACTAAGTATTCAATGGCATTTTCTATTTTACTGCGTATAAACAGAGTTATTATAAGATTAGATACGTTTTCTTAATCTCGAGAAAGATGAAATCAATAAGAATTATTTAAGGTTCTAAAACTTCAAGGTTTTGAATACTGTCAGTTTAGTTTGTTGTCGTATTATAACTGTACAAGACATCGAAACTATTTATCTATTCTAAAGTAAAAACTCAAATTTTAAATTAATACAGATAAGACAACCACCTATTACAATTAGAATTACTATGATTTAAATTTCTGAGGTGTTTGAAATTTAAATTTACTATGAAATCCAATAATATCTATTTCTGTATGATAAGGAAGGTTTCAAAAATACGTGAATGAAAGTTTCCTAAGTTGTTACGCAGTACGAACTTTCGCTTTTCATTTCATCGGAAATCGTCATCATTTGTAGCGTACTTTTATCAATAATTAGAGCGGAAACTTGTCAACAAAGACGATGTAATCAATGAAACAAGTTACACGAAGATCGCCAGGAAATGATCCTATTGCAATAAGCAATGTAAAAGATAAGTAATGAAGCTGAACTGATCGAAACACCACCATGTAGTATTGTTACAATTCGAAAATTACACTTACTCATTATCTGTTTCTTGGAAAATTGAATGCCCAGAGAGAGTCGATAGGGCAGTTTTCCTTTGACCTTCTCTATAAGTATTACTTCCCTTTATGTACCCAGCATGCACATACGTCTAGGGAAACTCTTCTACATACACAATTGGACATTTTCTATTGAGATAAGAGCACTCGAAAAATGTTTTTCACTTTTCTCTGAATGAAGTTTCCGTAGCACGGGGAGGTAATGAAGCGAAATAATTTCTTGATAAGAATAAAATCATGACGAATAAATGGAGTCTTTACCCCCATTATACACACAGCATATTATGTGGTGTTGATTCTAAAAGGTTATTTAGAATTATCTTAATTTAAAATTGCTAATAGGGTACTTGATTGTATCGCTAAAATACCTTCCAATGTTATTTAAATTATAGTTAAAAGTCAAAAATAATAAATATACACACATATTTTTTGCGAAATAAATCTTTCAATCATTTTTAAAAAATCCATTTAAAAAGGCATTTTTTTCACGGGATCATCACGGGATCACAAACATGTCGGTTTGGCCGACGTCACTGGTAACTATAAACAAACAAGCGTGATTTTTTTTTTGTTTTCTGATAACTTGATTTAATCTAATTTACTATTGAAATAATATATTGAGAGTTGGGCGGTTTTACAGAAGCGGATATTTCAAATTTGCCTAAAATCGATTAATATGTGGTGTTTCAAAGTTTGTTTATAGTCACTAGTGACATCACAGATACCACGTGACAGCCAGAAAGCGTTTTCAGGAGTGATGTTTTGTTCTAATTTTAAAATTTATTTTTCTGCCTTTTTATAGGGTATTTGAAAAAGAGAAAAAATACGGGTCGAATATTTTTGGCATAAGATATTTTAAGATAATAAATTTTTTCAGTCAAGAACCCTATTGTCATAAAAATAGTGACAATCTTAATAATGAATTCGAGAAATGGCAGAATATTTTAAGATCAGTTCATAATTTGGTGGTTGGTAATTCAATCATGTGTTCGTGAAATGCATTGTTTCAATCTGGAATTCTCTCAACTTGTCGCGTAACTCAAATGGATGAAATTGTAATATTTCAAAAACTTAGTCACGCCCATGGTGCTTGCCTCTCTAAAAATGTGCACTCACATTAGGTAACAAAATTATATGTAAGTAGACTAAGTCAACACGATCTTTGTTCCAAGTAGGAATGTTTTGCACCTTTATCGCAAACACCTAATCAATACTGCATTCCCCATTTTTGAAGATTGGCTTCAAGAAATGGCGGAGGCCGCGTCCCCAGAATGCGCAGCAGCTCGAAAACACTTCAAAAATGTTCCATTGTCATCATAAAAATGACGACTTCGCAAAGGAAAAGGAAAACTAAAGGGAATAAAAATTCGGAGTCCATTTGCTTGAGTGGCTTTCCTTGTTGATAGCTCTTGAGAAGAACCAAAACTTGTTTTGCAGTGTTTCATCCCCTTTTTTTGTTACATACAGTGTCAAGTTTAAGGCTTATTCTCACGAAAAGACAATAGAATATTTTTTGTTTCATATAAATACCTCACATAATTTATTTTTGACGGAGATACTGTTGGGAAACATAAATAAATATTGTTCGGTGGTCTGTTTCTAGGAAGAAGTCGATTGTGTTCTGGGAGCGGGAATTTTTATTTTATATCTGTTTTATGGGTATTATGTTTAAGATAGTGTTATTAAAGAAAATGTTGTAGAAAAAATTTAACAAAGAAAACTAAATACCAGCCTCAATTATCAGGTAACTTAAAAAAATGGATGGAATTTAAGGCCTCAAAATGTTGTGTTTGAAAATAAATCTGGGTAAGGTACTATTTTATTTCACACGCTTAATTTTGTTTAGTTACACCTTAAATTATTCATCATCAAATAGTTTAAAATGAAAATACATTAAAAATAAGAAAAACCCTTGATTTTATAACGTGACAAATAGTCTTTGAGTCTACTCACAATCCCATCTACTGGAAAAGAGGCAAATACGGTGTTATTTAAGTGCGTATCCATAACATCTGTGCAAACAGAACTCGAGTAGAAAAACTACATCCGACGAGTGTTATGTGACTCTCACTACCCATAAACATAAGGTTTCATTTGACCGACGAAAGACGATATACACCAATTTTTCTACCCAAAATTTGCTTGGACTAAAAATGTATTGTTGGAAAAAGAATCTAAAGCTTAAAAAAAAATTAGGGTTGAATTGAAAAATTACAAAGCGTTCTCTTAGGACAGTACTGTTAATTTTTTTCGCATATATATGCCACACACAAATTTTCTTTAGTATAAAATCATGCAAAAAAAAGTTTAGAAATATTTGTACGCATGGGTAGTAAATGAGCATAATTACTATTAATGTTCACATTTTCTTTTTAAATATTTTTTAAGCTAAAATTTGTATGAAATAGAATATATGCAGTTTTCAAATCAACAAAAACTTTTGGATTTATTTTAATAAAACAATATATATTTTATGAATAATATTAACCTCAAGAACGGAATGTTATCTTCTTTAACTCTGAAACTACGGTATATAAATGTCAGTTCTTAGTTCTTTTTAGCGTTTGTTTAAGTAAATGTCACTTTAAAAGAACTAATCTTTTTATGGATTTTTAAGATCAAGATATTCTAATCTCTATGGTTGTAAAGCGTGTGTTTTTTTGCATCCATTCTGTGTACCATATAATTCTGATAAAGGTTAGAATCCGTGCAGCGTGTTACAAGTCGCCAAAAGCATTTTAAATATTTCGTAACATTTAATGAGAAAAGGGGAAAAATGTAAAAATTGCAATGCGTCTCAATCATTTTATCCAATACCTCTTTTAATTAGCTTTGTATAATGATGTTTGTTACTTATTATTTTTCAAATAGTTGCTTATGATTATTACATTAAATATGACGTTATACACTGAATTCAGCATATAAGATGCGATATAAAAAATTATATTCTTTATTAATAAGAAAATTCCATTATAATAAACTTTAAGAGAATGTTGAATAATTTAGGACGTAACAAGAATGTTTCATTGTTTTCACTGTCATTAACTGGTCTATCTATTGAAAACCAGGGGTGCCTACAAGGGGGGGCAGCGACGCAGACTGCGTCATTGAAATTTTAGGGGGGGGGGTCGAAAAAATTCGAAAATTTTCAATGTAAATGGCTTATTTTGTCAAAATACCACTCTAACAAATACTTGTTCTTTATAATCACCCCCCCCCATACTTCAAAGGGGGGGGATAACCCTCCCCCCCTCCTCCCCACAACCTTCACGAATCAAAAATGGTAACCAAAATCCTTAAAAAACATTACAGAAAGAAGATCATAAATAGAATATCGCGTAGGCCTAACGATTCTTTATGACATGTATTACCCATAAACAACTCATCATTTCTTTTAAAACGGAGACAAAACACTATACTCGCCGCCAACCAAATAAGAAACTGTAGGGATGGCGGTATTTCAAAAAAATGAGTGCTTTACAACGGCGGTCCATCCCTAAAGTGTTTCAAATAAGGGTGGCGGGAACTATAGCAGCTGCCTTGCTGTCTGTAGTCTGTATAACACTTATACAACATATACAATTCGATTAAATGATGACTCCAGCATATTTCTTTTTAACCAATGACATTCGTGCAGTTTTCCCGCTTAGAAGTGTTGTTATAAGTTTTTTTGTAGATAGTTGATTTCGAAACGGAGGGGAAGCATCAAAGGTACACCTTTATTTAATGCATACTATTTGATCTATTTTAAACTAAATAAAGTTATAAAATGCACTGTACTATATAAATATTCCAAGAGCTTATTTTGAAGTGTTATGGAAGTGATTCTGGTAAGATTTTCGAAATTATATAATTTGAATATTTAAATCTTGTAAACCCTCTGAAAAAGCAAATTGGCATAAATGTAAACTTGTTTTCCCTGCTTGTGATTTAAATTAAAATTTTAACTGAAAATTTAATTTCTTAATTAAAAAATTATATTTCTGTAGTAGGTGGTTATAAACCTTGGTGGAATCCCCCATGCTTTAAATCTTGGAATTTAATAAAATTATTAAATTTTTAAAAATTATGTGTCTTGCTGGTAAAACAGTCATTTGACGGGTTGGTTGGTTGTTTGACATGTATTTTCAGGCTTGTGTGCTTGGTCAGAGACCCGCTCTTATAAACTTTTTTGACGAACTTATACGTCTGTTTCCTTCAGAAGGTTAGGCGAATAAAGAAAGGATACTAAAGAATTTTAAAGGATGCAAATACTGAGAAGTTAATTATATTTGATATTACTGATAATTTTAGTTTCAAATTGTACACTTTAAACACATTTGGGCTCCAAAAATATTGATCAATATCAATAATGAAAACATTGTTTTATATTTTTCAATGTGCACCTGGCCTGGATCTCAAAAATTATTACTTGGCATGTTTTTGTATAAAGACGACTAAAGAATTAAATATATTAAATTACACATCTTGGTTAGAATACGGTAGAGTGGCGGGATTTTTTTAAACAGATTTTTCTCTTCATCAGCAAGAATTTGAATTTTGTTGTCATCTTTCAAGAATTTAGATTTTAAAAATGTTACTCCACCCCCTTCCTTCACTTCACTAAGCACTAGATATATTAATAATTTTTATTATCGATTTCTAGATATTTATTTGGAGAATACTGTAAAATTACATGTTGAGGTTTAAGCTGTCTTTAGACGTAGCCTCCTAAACCGCAAGGAAGGAACGGGCGTTTTCCTAATTAGTGATCCTATCTTGTTGAATTTAATAGAATTTTTTTGCAATGATAACAATTGCAGAACTGTACCTTTTAATAATTAAACTCACATTATAAGTAATTTAATTGAATTAAACCCTTAATTTGATTTATTAAGCGCTTAAAACACTAACTAAAGGGAATCGCAACAAAACTCTTCAACAATATGCCAAATGGTAATTCTTTTTTAAGAGGCCCGTCGTCGAAGAAAGCAATGTGCTGACAATTATTTCTCATAAACATTTCTTAATCGCTTGTTATAGGTGACATCACAAATATTCCGAATTTTGTATAACATTTTTTTTGAATGAATGTTCTTCGGATAATATATCTGGCTTAACATACATTCTCACAACTCAGGTCCCCGCCAAATTATACTCGAAGAGAAACTTAATGATTGCTTTAGTTAGAAACAGTAGGAAGACACTTGTCGTCTGGGTATCAAATGTGTGAGTGATTGAATTTAGTTAAGTATAGTTCAGTTCCAAGTTTTAAGGGTAATAATTTTTTTAATATTTAATTTTAATGATAGTAATTTAATAAATAATAAATTTTTTAAGTGAAACTATATCAGTAAAAATTATAAAATAATTCTAATTTGTTTATGATGTCAATTTTTGTCAATGATGTCAATTGTGTTGCAATAAGAGATAAAAAGAGAAGAGTGCATTTTTATGCATTAAGAATTGTAGGAAGGAATTGGAAGCTGTTTTTGATCGGATCACGTGTCCGGTTATTTTTATGGATTAAAAAAAGAATGTAATTACATATATCTTGAGCGGAACTTTAACCGATACCTTAGATTTCCGATAGGTTTTGCTGTAAAGAAAATCTATTTGAAGTAAAATTAAACATAAGTTGTAATTCCGTATTATAAAAGCTATTAAAAGTGTGATTCCCTTTTTCAATTAGGCGTTGACCTTTCAGTAGAAAAATATTCAAGAAGACAGTCAGTACTTGGGTTTTATTTCTTAGGACAAAGTTACCCAATTCGATGGCATTTAAAATATTTCACTATAACGTTTCATGTATACATCGTAATGATTCCTATATATAAACAGTATGGTGTAAAGTACTTAGGTAGGTACTCATCTATATAAATATAAAATATACAGCGGTTTTTTTTTGGGGGGGGGGGGGGGGATTAAAAAAATTCTGGGGGGGGGTGCGTCATTGTACCTGGGGGGGGATCGGCACCTCTGTTGAAAACAGCAATCAAATGAAACACGTTTTTACAAGCTGTGATTCAATTAATGAAAGTCCTTTACAGGGGTATCCCCGAATATACACCCATACAGCCACAATTGTCTACAAGATATCTATTGGTAATCTACAGGATCCATCAGCCGTTCTAGATGTCCTTTGGACATCTATTGCATATCTATCCACAAAATCTATTCTTTGGATATCTATTAGCTATCTATGTGTAGACTAATTTAGACTTGGAGATTTTGGACTTCTAATGGATGAGCATCAACTCTTATTTATTAGACATCGCTATTCTGGATATCTACTAGACGTGCACGTTGCTATATTTTTCGACTTACCAAAATTATATTTCTATTAGATGTCTAAATCAAGGATTTCGAAGACATTGGTTTTTGGTTGGATTCTTCGTAAACAGATAGATTTTCGCAATGAATTTTCTTTTATTTTCTTTACATGCGCATATCCCACATTTATCCGTACACATCCATAACGTCTAGAAATGTCGTATGATGTCTATAAATATAACATAACATGGAGATTTCAACTTATATTCATTAGTAGTCCATTTTAAGTAAACTTAATCTATGAGGGCTATAATATATATATAATTAATTTATAGAAAGGTATATTATGATATGCCGAAGATTGATAACTAATATTTTAATTACTAATAGTTGGGAAACATACTTTTACTTTGTTTTAATATAGATGGCAGCACTAACATTCGTTTAGGTTAAAAAAACAAGTACACTACTTAAGCGCCTAAACCTGAAAAAAAGTGCCAACTGGCCAACTGTTATGGCAACCTTGTAACCATTGCCGTGCTGCTAAGATTAGGAATTGATTGATGAGAGCACTGTCTGCCGGGCAAACCACAGACAATAGAGTTGGTTAGGGGTTGACCCCAGGGAAATTCGAAAGTAGGAGAGGACACTTTAAAAGGGTCCGTGGTGAATGAAGGGGGGGGGGGGGGAGGGTCCAACGTGAACCACCACGTGGTTTTAATAAAGAAGCTTACTTGAACAAATATGCCATCTGTTGCAGAGGAGAGGTAACCTTTAAATATAGCAATGGGATTTTTTAAAATTCAGCACAAAGAAGCAGACATTCATTCATGAAGATTGAAGGGACCTGTAGGCAGTAGATTTTGACGTGTCCCCCGAAAACGAATTTCTAAAGTCTCAACCCCATCACTTGATCCTTGATATAAAACATAATACGAGTTTTCAAATACTAAATTTTTCTAGTACATATTTTTATAAGATGGTTTGGTTTAAATTTTTTAGAAATACAGTGATGAAATAATTTTGTGTAATAATCGTTTAATGCGCATTTGTTTCCTATTAATTGTAGAGCAAAGTTCTATTTATATTAAGTATCTGAGTTTTTTTAACAATTGATTAAAGTTTTTAGGTTTATTTCTCAGTTCGTTATTCTGACTTTAATTTAGTGCTTTACGGCAGTTTTTTTTAGTATTTTCTGTAATCATACGAAATCCTCAACAATGAGTTGTACTATTGTTGGTCTGAAAAAAAAAATAACTTACAGTATTTTTCTTAAAGGAAAGAGAAGTTAAGTGCTTGCAACAATGGTCCATGTCATTATAGAAGTTACGGCAGTTTATCTGGCCACGGCAGTATTTTGTAAAATACGTAAACTTTTTATTAAAATAATTTTTTTTAATTACAGCGAAAGCCTATCGGTAACAAAATAATTAACACTCGGTGCCAAGTCTGTAAAAATAATTTTAATTAAATGGAATATCACCCTTTTATAAGAAACGTCAATTAAAAATGCACAAATACTTTATAATTTAAATACTATTGGAAATTATTAAATTTTAAAAATAGCGAATCAAACCGCTGTGTCTGATGGGGGGACATAAGGGACAATGTTCAAACACAGTTGCATTTTATGAATCTGTTATTACTTTTTCCTCAAGGAATTAATCTAATAAAAGTTAGGTTCTTTTCTTTGTTTACAACTTATAAATATGCTGTTAGACAAGGTGCGAAAAACTGTGGAAATTTATTGATATATTACGAATAAAATGCACTTTTAAAAGCTGTTTCACGAATTTCATTAAATCTCTGTCCCGATTTTAAATGTATTAATCCTTTATACTTCCCGATTGAATGAAAAATTCAAAAAAAAAATGTATCTTAAATAAAAAAAAATAGATGAACTTTGTGATGGAAAAAAAATACCTTTAAATTTGATAGGGCACTTGAAAGCTGCGGGACCCTAAAAATGGAGGGCCTGTAGGCCACTGCTTACTTCGCCTGATTGCTGATTCGGCCCTGGTCAAGGGTATACAACAGTGGGATCAGTTGACTTCTAAATCCAAATTTCCCCTGTAGATACGCGCCAGGTATAATACAGCGACCTATCTTAATTTGATTATTTATGTTACATTTCCAAGTAATGAAATCGAACAAATCAGATAAATATTCTGCTTCAACTTGAGCCTGATTTCCGGCAGAACAAACGGACACGTGGTCAGAACCGTCATTCGAGGTGCCTTACAAATTTGCTTGAAAAAAAAAAAGAATAATATTGTGGGGAAAATGTGAAAAAATTCATTGCCACAAAAAAATCCAATTAAGTGCAACTGATGTTTTCAGAGGCGAGGCGCTATAGATAATAAACAGTTAAAGGTTATTTATTGGTACAAATTTAAAATGAAAAAAATCACGTTCATAGATATATCGATGTATGTTAGGGAGAGCGGGGGGGGGGGGGGGGGGGACTTGTTTGTGTAATGGACACCGAAACTCCCATGCCGGGCATTGATTTCAACAAAACTTGATACGTATAGCAAGTTATTTAAATTTTCATGGTTCATTAAAAATATTCAGCAGAAACTGACCTACCCATTTATATCTAAATTGTATCCAAAAGGGAAACTGCCAAATATCAATTTCGGGTCGAATGAAAATCGGATCGTAATGATATATCTTAATCTAATTTGTATTTTTTTAAATTTGTCATATAAGAGCCATGAAGCAACTTATTAGGGTTTTTTTTTTTTGCTAATATTCCGGAATATTAAACTGTAATTTGTCGTGACGAAACACTATACATAGAGTATTAAACTAGTAATGACGTTTCCTCTGAAGAAATAGGTTAATCGACAAAAAAAAACATAATTTCCAACCAAATATAATTTAAGTGCAATAGCAATTATTTTATAAAAGTCCTTTTTTGGATTATTCATAAATATTTTTTTATTTGTTAACTTTAAAAAATTAATATCTTTAAGTAAATCTAGTGAAGCATAAAAAAATCAAATAAAGGTTTATTTTAAATAAATATATTTTTGAAATAATATTCAAACCCCAATCTCAAAAAAAAAAAAAAAAAAAAAAAAAAACTGTATACCAGAGTTAAAACTAAACAATATAGTTTTTGCATAAAATAAAAAATTCAAAACCGTCTTGTCAGGGATACGGACAGTTGCCACGCGGAAAGTAACCACGAAAATCTTCGAACTTCTTGTCACACAACAGCAGAACGGAATTATCTTTTTACATGGTACATTCTTTTAATCACCGTCACGGTTCAGTGACGGGGAGAGGGCTTCGCAAACCATGGTACGCAAAAACCACGCTTTTCAGGAATTGTCACTGTGTGCATCTGATACGAGTGGATAGTCCATGCTGCCCTTTGATTCACCAATCGAGGATTGAGAATAAATTTATCTTCATGAAGCATATATGTTGCCACTCAATATCAGAAAATTGTCTATTAAAAATAGTTATTTTTATAATATCGAGCAAAAAATTTTCAAATAATAATAATGGCAAAAGTAATGCTTTTAACAAGCTTTGCGAGCATTTAAAGTAATCGTGTTAGTTAGTAACTTTTGCACACTAATGCGATAAATAAATAATAGTAATTGATTATAGGAAAAATCTTTTTGAAAGTTATACTTCATTAGGCGGCTTTCTGATTGGTAGGAATGTCTTAATTTGAACAATATTCTTTATTTGGAGTTCATTTCTTATGCCAATCGCAAAACATACTTCTCTTCATTTGATTATAAAATACTAAAACCCTTTTTTAAACATAATTTGAATGTGAATTTTTATAACTTACAAAAATCAGTTTAGTAATTTTATTAATCGGTACCAAAAAAAAAATTACTTTTCGCACAAAATGCATGAATATTATACTACTAGTTCACAAAGTAAGCTTTGTTTAACGAGTTGAACGAATTTCTTGCAAGTGCGAGAGCGATTAATTTACGAATTGAAAAGCCATGTATGTATATGTAAAAAAAAAGAATTTCGTTATAAAAGCCAGGCCTCAAACATCATATGAACAAATTAAACTTTATAATGAATTTCTACATAAAAAAGAAAACACTAATTTGATTTCCCGACACGTTTGATTTTTTTAGCACATATGAACAGGCTAGAAAAATAGTAATTCTTTTTTAATAAAATATTGTTACATAAATAGAGCAATAATGATACTTGAAATGGCTTTAAAAATTTGAATGGGCCCATTGATAAAATTGCCATATTAAAAAGATTAAAAGATTGCCCATAAATAAAATTGAAATAAGTTTACATTTAAATAATTTATCGCGAAATCTCCGTCATAAGCAAATCCAGATGACTAGATAATGTCTTGACTCATCTAATCACTACCTTGACCCCCTGCAATGCGTCTAGACCGGGTCATCTGGTCTGGCCCTCGGGCAAGCAGTCACACGAAGTTCTCCCCGGCGTAAAAGATAGAAGGGACAAGGGAGTCTAGTAGTGAGTAGTCTGTGATGTGCTTGCTGTGAGTGTTTTAATCTTCTTTTAATAAGTATTTATTCGGGATCGAATCCAGCCAAATGACAAACGTTCTTCTATCGTGAGGAGAGTAAGAAAAAAAATTAAAGATTTTATTGCATAAACTTTCCATATAATGTCCTAAAAGAAATAATACTCTTGGAAATCTAGCAATGGTTGACATTTTTACATTATTGCACTCTATCAGCTTATTTTATAACTGGTATATTTTTATATAACAGTTACATATTTTTAGCCATTATTATTACTATGAACTCTCTATGGGCAAGCAGCGGTTCTTCTTCAATTTACCGTGTGGCTCGTCGCTCTTTTCAAAAACCCAACACTATAAATAAAAATCCTTAAAAATTAAAAGCCTAACAATTTCAATAAAAAAAACGTTTCCCTTGGATTTATTTTGCTAATGAAAAATTATGTATTATAACACTAACTCAGTTGTAGTTAAATCGCCTAAATAAGCTGTTATTGCAATGAGAGATAAATGAAACAGTCAGAAGGGAGTTATGACTAATGATTTGCAAAAATTTCTAGGCTTATTTCAATGATAATGATGCGAAACTTGTTTAACGTTCAAACAATGTTTTTATTACCTTGTTATCACTTTTTGACATCTTTCGAATGATGAATTCAGTTCAAATTTGATTATTTTTTTTCCCAAATGTGTAGTTATGAATTAAGGATCTTATTCGCGGTTGCATTTGTGGTGCAATCGTTATTTTTTACTAAAACAACAAATGTACATTTTTTGCATCGAAAACTTGAATTTGAAACCTATGTATGTTTATTGCTCCTTTGTAATTTACGCATTTAAAACTTTTTTAATGCAGTTTCGTTTAGGAGGGGCAGATGTAACCGCCTGAAATGGTGACGTGTTTCAGAGACTTATTTAAAAAGGAAGGAATCAATGAATCGTTTTGAAATAACTACTTTGTTTTGTTTTTATTTTTCAAAATGGCCGCCGCAGGGTGCAGTAACTAATCTCCTGAAACCCTCACGGCAAAAGGCATCCCTCGGTGAGATTTTAAACTACTAGAACAGTGATCAGAAATCAAAATTTATTGGCCCGATTCTGAATGAAAGAAGTTCGATGTTTACCGTTTTTTTTCAGTGTTTTTTGGGTAAAAAAACAGTAGTTTTTTTAAAACAAATTTTAGTATTTTTGAGGTTCAACTAGAAACTAATACTAAGAGAATACGCATATCAAATTTCATACGAATCTGTTAAAAACCTATTTAATTTTCTTGCCCGCCAATTAAAAAAAAGTAGTTTTGAGATATACGTGCTTTAAGTTTAAGCAGGTAGAAAATGAGTTTGACTAAGTTCTGACAGAAGCCTTTCAGTGCTCTCGTAGCACTAGTTTCTGTTCTTAAGTTCTGCATAAGTTCACCATACAATAGACACCAAAAGGGTCAGAAATATGAAAAGCAGGTAGATCTGCAACTTTTATCCCATTTTTGCTTAGAAAGCTTAGCTTTATTGAAAAAAAAAACAGTTTATGTTATGCAAAGGAAGAGGGTATAGTGAGCATCCGCAATTGTCCATATCTAGATTTAGAGATGGGCAATACCTTCTCGTATTTAACGTGCCAAAGAGAATTTAAATCTAAACAAAGTATAATTGTAACAGTAGTTGTCAACCTAGAGGAGTTTTCACTTCCACAGATGATAAACAAGTTGGTTTTTTACAGAATCTGTCACTTGCACCGCTTCCACACAACATTTTACGCTCAACAGGAAACGCACTAGCACCTCAGAAAGAAATTTGCCAAACAGGGCCTTTGGCTACCTTCAAGTCAAACTTTTATAAACAAAAATTGCCGCCTCGGTGGCTGAATGGTTAGCGTACTAGCCTTTGGAGCTGCTGAGGTCGGGTTCGAATCCCGGTCAGGCATGGATGTTTGTGAAAGTCAATAAATGCTGTTATTTGTCTATGTGTTATTCATTTCTTTGTGACTGTAAAATTTCTTTCTGTGTCTGTCCCACTTGACGAAAGCTTATAAGCGGTTCTATGAACAAGCACACAAGCTGGAATATATATGTATCATACCATACCATACTAAACAAAAATTGATAGTTTTCTTTAAACTTCTTTTGCAGATTTGATAATTAATCTTTATCGTTTGCTAATTTTTTGAACTTCGAAGAATAATGATGGATTTTTTTAATAAGATCTTTTTGCAGTCACAAGTTTACATTTCGAAACATAAACTAGTAAAATTGTAGCCAAAAAAATAAAAGCAAAAATTTGCATATTTTTTATGCATGTGAAATAATTCGGGCGTTCGTTTTGGCGACGCTTTTGAGAGAACTAAAAAAATTTAACTGCTGGAAACATCTTTGTAAAGCTCCTGAGATTCTACTTGTATAGTGTCTGTATTTTGTGTTGTCTTGAATTAAAAGATTCTCGTCGAAAAGAGAGTTACAATGCAAATTACTACAGACAAGACTTCATACACATAAAATGAACCATCAAAATAACTTTATTGTGCTATTACAACAATCCAAATTAAATTATATCGCAAATATATATATATTTTTTTCAAGAATTTTATTTTTATTTCAATAAAAGTTTATCGTACGTTTGATGTCATGGCAACAGTGAAAATATTGAATAAAAATGGAATTTGCTTGTTATTTCAATGTAGATTAAATTTTTAGTTATTTAAGTTTTAAATAAACTTCTAATTAAAATTTTTTAATGAAATTTGGAATGTAGCCTAAACTGATTTTTTGCTTCAAAATGACGTATCTCAATTGTTTGTGAGACTTGCGGTTCGTTTTGTGAAAGTGGGTGACAGACGGACGGACTGCACGATTGTAAAACCTTCCACTTTTTACGTTATAAACCTAGTGTGGAAGCTAATAAACCCTAGAAGCAAAATCGCCAAACATAGCATTTTGCTTTTTAATTTAAACATTAATCGCCATTAATGCCTATCTTCATTTACTTTCTTTCGCAAATTAAATTGATATTCTTTATTATTCGCTTAATTAATTTGCAGCTTAAAGAAGAAAAACTTATAGTAAAACTAGCCTTTATACAACCGGAGTAGGGTGGGTTACCCTTAATAACGGTGGCTTGTATATTACTATTTAACTTTTACTTCAGACCAATCGATCCCCTGACCTGAATCACTTCCATCAGGACATTGTTGGCAACCCACCCCAACTCCTGCTGATGTCAGCATTAAAATTTTCTTAAACTTGGATATCCGATTGTTCCTATTTGGTTTTTATTGTTATGAAGTAACTCTATGTTTGTACATAAATATTCCTCGATATTTCCGTGTAATTTTAATTTGCAAACAGCTAAAATAAACAACGATTTCAAGCATAAAATAAATTAGGAAATATTATTGGAACCAAGTACAATAAATTTGACTAATAAGCTTTCGCAAAAATTCCCAATGCTATTCCTAAGGAGAAATAGTCTACCGTTTTGTCTTCCTAGACCCGTTTCGGTTCGAATTTCTAAAAATGCTTTTTTAAATGATGCCTGCAGTACAAAGTATAATAAGCTCCTAAAAAATTTGAAATATGTACCTCTAATAGTATTGATATGCGAGTCAGTCAGGACTGGTTTCTTTATAGATATAGATTGGCTAGTTTCATGTGACGAATTTACTTTTAGCTTTTATTCCATGTACTTTCTTCGATCGGTGCTCTGTTACGTAACATTGATTCCCCAATCGTGGCTCAGAAACAAATTATTTTAATTCAGCATTTCGGGTGCCACTACAGGCTTGAAACATGCCCACTGCTCTAAAAATATACGCGAATCTTATTATCTTTCTTTAATGCGCTAGAGTAAAAAGTAAACAACAAAAACGCTTAAATATTTATGCAAAAAAATCTATCTCTGCCGCTTTCTTAACCCACTTATTATGAACCATCAAAATAGCTCTATTGTGCTATATACTATGACGTTATCCATTACCTAAACTGGAATATTAAACATTAAAAAAATATTTAAATTTTAAATAAAGTTTCTCTTTCGTTTGACAAAGTGGCAACAGAGGACATAACGTATAAAATAAGGATTTTTCTTGTTATCTCTTAAAGGGAGATTAAATATTTAGTTTTAAAGTTTTAAATATACGTCTAGTTTTGAGTATTTTAAGTGGAATGTGGGTAATATAGCCTTGTATGATTTTTTTTTTTTGCCTCAATATGAAGTAACCCATTTGTTTGGAAACTTGTGATTTTCTATATGAAGTTAGGTGACGGGCAAACAAACAGACCGAACAATTATAAACGTTTCACGTTTTACGTTATAAACTTATTGTGGAAGATAAATTCAAAACACTCCAATTCTTATAAGCTATCAGCCTACAACTATTTTTATATAATGCCCCTCCTCTTCAATTCCAAACAACCGGCATAACTAATATTAATATAGAAAGACTCTAATATCTGATACATTACTACAGTAGAACCTCGATTTTGCGACCCCACGATTTAGCGACCCCTTCGTTATAAAGACCGCTTCGGAAAGTCCCAATCATTTTACCATAGGAATAGTGTTAAAAAACCCTCTTTTTTGCGACCGAAAAACTAGCAAATCCTCGATATTGCGACCGAATATTTGTTAGACATTTAAGAAAACACATTGCTACCAGAAGCCATTTTCGTATTTGCTTCAAAATTTCAACTTGTGGAAGTGTATGAATGAGTAGAATCTGTGTGTGTGTGTGTTTGCTTTTGTTTGAGCACAATAAAGAAACCCCTCCTCAAGCAAGGAAAGGGGTTGAACAATGGATGAATAGGTGAATAGGGCAGAGACGATTCCGGGAATTCGCAGGGGACCAGTGTTGCAAAACAAGCCAAGGTCAGCTTAATTTTTCACACATTCTGTGTAATTGGTTGTTGAACATAGCTGTAGAAAATACGGCACCACATTTGACCATTGAACTAACTGACCTCGTATAATTTGCATGTCTACAATATGGCTCTTATAAAAAACGGAGCTAAATTTCTATCAATGTGAAATGTTATGTATTGTCGCTACTGTTAAAGAGAGCAATGCCTCGAATTTTCTACAAAGAATAACAGGGCCTATATTCCTTTCTCTGTGACAGTAAAAATTCCTTCTGTGTCTGTCTTACTTGACGAAGGCTTCGTAAGCGGGTCTCTGATCAAGCATACAAGCCGGAATATATATGTAATAGTAGTAGTTACACATTTTATTTTAAAACAGGATTCTATGGCAATAATTGGATCTTTCAAGTGAAATATTTATTAACAAATATTTAAGAACTCTGCCATAATTAAGAACTCTGTTATAACTTTGAAACAATCTTCAATTGCTTAAATTTTATCTGCACAATAAGTGTAAATGCAAATTAACCATTTCTATAGGTATGCATAAGTTTTTTTCTCAGTTTGTAAGTTTTTTTATTGAAATTCTTTATAACGTCCCTTCGATATAACGACCGTAAGTTGTTGGTCCCGAGGGCGGTCGCTGTATCGAGGTTCTACTGTAGTATACATAGTTAGCATTATCCAGATTAATAAAATATTAAATTAAATTACTTCTATTATAATTTTTTAAGATAATTTGAACGTTTTTTGAAGAGAGTATTCACAAAAATGCTTATATTTTATTAATATTTTCCTACTTTTCAGGACTTTGCGGGACTATAACCTGTAACAAAAAGACATTTTTGGCTAGACTCCTATCCGCGGGTAGTGCAAAGTTGCAAAGCCAATAGCCTTCTCAAAGTTACACATTGAGACAGCTTAGGTGAGACAAAAAGCAGTGTTAAGTGAGACAAAAAGCAGGAATGTTTCGCCAAAAACGTCTGTTTCAAATATTCTTATCCCGTGATATCTCTTTTCTTTTCTAATTGAAACTGGAAACAGGTTTCAAACAGGTTCTTACTTAATTGCCTAAACAGCTGATAACTGCCACTGAACTGGGTGGGGCTAAATATCAGCCTTTGTATAACCCCCAGTGAATCTCCCTCACCCCTTGGAGGCAAAAGGGGGGAACAAATTTCTTGGAAGAAATCTCCGACCAGGACATCGACAATTAGTGCGGAGCAGGATGTCAATGGTCAATGGGGTTCTATGTAAGGGTGTGATTACCAGATTTTGAAATATATCTCTTTTCAATGATCGCCAAATTGTCTGAAACTGCAGCACCATCTAGCGTATGGTTATTTAAATTATTTGGACCAAACAAAAACATCTTTTGAAAATATTTGTTTGTAGTTGAGACATTTTTAAAGTAGTTAATGATTTTCTATTTTATGTTTTAAATTTTCTAATTAGGTATCCAAACATTTTGGAGGAGAAATTGTTCTTCGTTTATTATGTAACTACAAAAAATTATTTAAACTTAAATATAGTAATTAGTAAATAATGAATAACATTTAAAACGAAACAAAAATAACGATAGGTTTGAACATTTAGATTCATTCTTAATTTTAATTAGTCCGTGTATTTTTCGTTAAGAAGGTGCGGCATTTTTTATATTAAAAAAATGACCAAAAAAAAAAAAAAAAAGAAAACGATGGCCTACAACAAAGATTTTTTTAATGTATAGTCAAATTTGAAAATTATGCATTGCAATCTTGATTTACCTGAAATTTGTTTCTGGATTTTTTTAAAAATTCAATTAATAAATAATGCAATGCTTCTGGAATTACATTAAAAAAACGATGAAATAATGAAAATTTACAAAGAAACTTACACAAAAATTATAACAAAGTCAACAGGGTTAATATTAATGAAACTTTCATTCGTTGAAAAATAGTAATAACTATGAGATGACTATAAACACATTTTGCTTCATTTCATTATGCAATTTTTTTTAATTAAATTAAATTTTCAAACAATCTGGCAGTAGAATATGAAAAAAAATATATACTAATTTCTCTTGGAAACTTTCGAGAACTATCTTATTTTGCCGATAAGTGCCGAAAAATAAGTTCGAGCATACACAAATAAATATTTGAAATTGGCTTATTTCTCTCTCAACACATTGCCATAAAAAAAACAACCATCAATGGCATCGCAGTTAAACAAACCAATGAGCTACTTGAACACTTTTCAAAGAAAACGCAACAACCAATGAAATCGCAGTTTAGAGAGCGTGACGTCCTAAGAAATATTCCAATTTAACCCTGTAATACATGAATTTTTTTTTTCATTACGGAAAAAATATATCTATATCTTTAATACTCATACATTATGGGAAAAATACTGAAAAAAATATTAACTGCATTGGAAATTAAATAATTTCAGTTTTTTAAAAAAAATTCCATATGGCTAAAACCAACTACAAAATTCCAATTTTGATAAGAATGACTAGAAAACAACTAAATATATTTTAAAATAACCCTCTTGAACGATAATTATTTTTTAAAAACAATTTGTATTTAGTACTAATATTATTATACTTTGAATACTGCCAATGACGACATTTTACAACAGTTAATAACTTTTTCTTCTTTAATTTTGAATACACTTTTACTACTGTCATCTATGAGGGTAATTAGTAACTAAAACTTCATAATGGAATGTAATAGAGGAAAAAAAACATTTGTCGAGAGGGGGCTCTACCTTAATAGAATAAAGTGGATTATGTTACTTTTGCCATATATATTAGTGCCAGTATGCATTAGAGAGATAAACTGAAAACTTTATGAAATTAAACAGATTAAAAAATTATAAAAAATAAATAATTAAAACCGATTGTGGTAAATGGAAAATTTGGATTTGTAAATTCATTTTTATGTCTGTGTTTTTTTTCTAAATTAATGGGTATATATGTGAATAAATTAATGGTTTTTTTTTACATTTTAAACTTTAATTTTTCTTTGGTAATTGAATTTTATAAACTCAAACATTCTAAAAAATACTAAAATCATAAAAAGTCGGCAAAAGGAAAAAAATCGATTATCTTTTATGAAAAAAAAATGAACAAATCAATAGTGGTTTTTTCATTTTTAATTCAATTTTTTTCTTGGGTATCTAATTTTTATAAAAAGGGAGGTTCTAAAAGTATGTATATTAAATAATCCAAAAACAAAATAGAAAATTAAAAAGAAAATAATAACAATATAAGAGGAACCAACTACGCAAAAGTTTATTTTAAAATAACTCTTCATCACTATTTGCGATTTTAAGAAGCTTTGAATTTTATAGGATATAATATATAATTTTTAAATACTAATTATAAGTTTAAATAATGAAATGTGTGAAAAATAATAAAAAAATACGATAAAATAATGAAAAAGCAAAGAAACACACTTGAACTTATAACAAATGTCAATATGGTTCCTTTTAATGAAACTTTTATTTTTTGAAAAATTATAAGCATGAGTTTAAAGTTTTAAAAAATCTAGCAATTTAAAATTAATTGGTTCAAAGATATATCTAAGTAATTTCATGGAACTTCATAGTATTAAAAAAAAAACCCTCCCTAATTGCCAAGTATTTGACTTCTCGTTAAGAACCTAAGTGTACTATCATAAACCAAGTCTCCGTAGCATAACGGATAGCGCGCTGTTCTATAGATATGAAGGTCCATGGTTCGATTCCCGCTTGGAGCATCTCCCAGCATTGAAAATGAAGAACTTTGTAAAAGAAGTTATACGCTCAGTAGGAGAATCCAACAAATAAACCTAGTTCAAAATAACTTTTAAACAAGAAAATAATTTTTAAACCCATTTTAGAAATTCCTTAGTGGCGCCACCTATCTTTGCATTTTTAACTATTTGTTCTAAGTACTTTCTATCAGATCCATAAATTCAAAATGTATCCAACATGTCTAGAATTGGTATATTTATTAGATATTCTAGACCTCGTCGAGAAATGTTTTGTTGTTAGGGTTGGTCTAATAGATATCCACAAAGTACATAAGACTGCTCATGGAGTTTGTTGACCTCTAATGGACGTTCACCATAGCACGAATTTATCCAGAAAGTCTAAAACACGTCCGTAATGTCTAGAATATCGCTGTCAAATAGATTCCTAATGGATATCACTCGGCGGAAACTACGGATGTCTATAAGACGTCTATGGATGGTAAACTCAAATTCTAATGGATATCATGGATTTTCCGAATAACGTCTTATAGAGGTCTACTGGATAATGAATGGCTATGTGGGCAGTTTTCCATTGCTTTCAGTATTGCTACTAATATGGTAAAAACTTGAGATACATGACAACATATTAATCGTCATAATGCACTTTTTTTTAACACTAATGTACGTTTAATATGAGGAAAATAAACTTAATCTCCATTTATAATTGATTGCAAAAATCAGATTTTACTGTTTATTATGGCTAACGTAAATAAGGGATATCGACAGCCTGGCTAATATAATTCAGAAAAAAAGAATAATTCTAAGAAAATTTATAATCTTGTATTTACCCCATTTACATAACACATAACTCTCCAAACCCTATAATTAAAAACCGTATAAAATACGGTCAAAACTGTGTTTTATTGTATGCATCTCGATTAAAAATTCAATAGATTTTCCAGTATTTTATTACTTACTCCTTCTCTATGATCCATAACTCTCCCATCATTGGAAACCGTATAAAATACGGTGAAATCGTATTGCGTCTCTCCGCATGTATCTCTTTTAAAAAGCAATATTTTTTTCAGTATTATTATACTCCTTTTTTTATGATACATAACTTTCTATCCCCATCTTTAGAAAACGAATAAAATACGGTGAAATCGTACTGCGTTTTACTGCACGTATCTCCATGCAAAAGATTTTCCAGTTTTATTACTCCTTTTCTATGATACATAACTCTCCATCCCCATCATTAGAAACCGTATTAAATACGGTGAAATCGTACTGCGTTTCACTGCATTTACCCTTATTAATAATGCAATTCAAACACTTACCTTTTTAGCCGAAATGACAGCCACCAAACAGCAAACGGACAACGCACACAGGAGCAATTTCATGGTTGTTGTTTCTCGCGTCTTCTACAAACAGGTTTGTTTCCGCAACGAGCAGCAGACAACGTTTTGAATGATTTTTCCTTCTTTGTTCTGTTGTTCTGTATAGTGAAGGGGGAGGGGAGGGGTGAGGGACCACTCGAAACGGAAGTGACGCTGCGGACGTCATGGGGAATGCGGATCCCGGATTGGTCGGGGATACCTGTTGATCATCGCGCTATCCCTTTGTAGAAATGCCGCTAGTGATTATCTCGTCTGCATCCTCTCGTCGATTCGAACTACTCAATTTTTCTCTCGCTATTCACCCTGAATAGTTTAATTTATGGAAATTGAAACTTGTATTTTTTTTCTCTTCTGGGAGTTATAGAGTAGATATAGATTTTTGTTTGTGTTGTATAAAGAATTCATTGCTGCGGATTTTCTATCGATAGTGTAGCGAAATTGCAGCTTTCAGGAATCAAAGGGTTACAGAAAAGAAATTTTGATTGTGATTTTGTTGGGTAAAGTCTTGCCAGAGCTATAGATATTTTTTTAACTGAAGTAAACAGTACTAAAAGATTACACAATAAACTTTATGAAAAGCAAAGGCTCTTATAAAATTTGTGTGGTGAGGTTGGGTTATGTTTATAATTTTAGAAAAGTTTTAAAATCAATTGCATGTATTGAAAATTTAAAAAAAAATTATAAAAAGTGTTGATATTAAGTAATACTTTGGTGTCATAAGTAATTTTCAAAAACTTATCACCTTAAACTTGATTAAGAAATAAATTACTGATTAACAATTTACTGGTTTCAATTATAGTTATTATTATTAAATTATTGATTTAATTAAAGTTATTGTTATTAAATTATTGTTTTTAATTATAGTTATTGGTATTAAATTATTGTTTTTAATTATAGTTATTGTTATTAAGTTATTGTTTTTAATTATAGTTATAGTTATTAAATTATTGTTTTTAATTATAGTTATTGTTAATAAATTATTGTTTTTAATTATAGTTTTTGTTATTAAATTATTGTTTTTAATTATAGTTTTTGTTATTAAATTATTGTTTTTAATTATAGTTATTGTTATTAAATTATTGTTTTTAATTATAGTGATTGTTAATAAATTTTGTTTTCCTACATAAGGTGAAAAAATGTATGCTCTGTTTTTGTAGGTACACAAATTTTAATTAGAAGTGAATTTTAGGGAAGAATAAGGATTCCTTTTCAGAAAATATGTGATATTTATTAAACTGTCCTATTTTAGTTTAAAGGAGGATCATTTGCTGAAGCACTCTTTTTCTAAGTAAATATCTATTCATGTAGCAATGTTACTAAGTAAATATTTGTTTCATTTACAGATTTCGTATTAGTTTAAAGAAGTTAGGAGAAAATTAAATCCGAAGAGACATTTCTTTAATAATAAATTTCAATATTTTATGTTTAATTTAGAGATAATGATCTATTATCTCAAGGAGTGAAATTGCTTCAACGCCTTGAATTTTGAAAACTTCATTTAATTTCTGACCATTTTATATAATTTTAAGAAAACTTGAAAACGCTCTCAGATTTTATCATTGTTCTGAATATATTTTCGAGTCTCCCTGATAGTAATATTAACTTGCGTCAATGGTACTCGAGATTCGACAACCTTATCTACCTTTTGGAATAATCGTTGTTTTTGAAGTATTTTGATCAGAGGTAATGTGGTCTGTTGTTTCCAAAATAGCTCTCTGACTTCACGAAGACGTACTAAGTATTGCGTTTTTGGATAGGTAAATATGGGCATTGTTTGCTTGATTGCGTCAGTAAATAGAGAAGAAATCACAATTCTTTTTGATGTTACGTTAGGTTTGGGCGATAGTACTTAAAATTAGAATCGAATTCGAGTCTTGTATTGTTCTGCAAAGTTCTGAGCATATGTATAGCAATATACATATACTTGAAATAACTGTTTTTCTGTGAGAAAATGGTTTGATTAAAAACTTCACATCGTTAAACATCTGAACATTAAATGACAACATATGAGACAAGATGGCAATTTTTTTAAAATTTCACTTTCTATTTAACATAGGAATAGTTACTCAAACTTAAATTTTTCAAATACCACTACACATATGGAATGCAGTTGGAATTTTAATTGTTTACAATCTAAAACTTTTTTGATCAAGGTTATTTTTAAAAAAGCACAAAAGCCAGTTATATCATACTCATATAATACGAGGAAATAAGAAAACTCATATCGATAACAATTTGTTTATCAATGTAAACTCAGATTCGGGTGTAAGGCAAAGCTTAGATGTGTGAACTCGCAGCTCTAAAAAAATGTTATTGTTGAAAAAGTAGGGTTGTAACAGAATCTGTCATACTCAGCCCGCTTCCACACAAAATTTGTGTTCAACAGGAAAAAATAGCCAAACACAATATTAATTCTCTCATAAACATTTACATGCTAAATTTGACAACTTTCATTTATTTATTTCGAGAATTCAAAAATTATTTCTTCAATAATTTTTATCGTTTGCAAAAATTAATTTATATTTCAAAGAATAAATATGCAATATTCCTCTCTTTTAAATAGAACCAAAAATTTTCATACAAACAAAGTATTTCTTAGTGAAATATATTTTAGTGAAATAAATGTCTTTTAATTTATTACTTAAAAGAATTAAAGTTTCTCGAAGTATTGTTGCGAATGGAAATGGTGATTTAATTATTATGAAAATGGCTTTTTATGCTTTTTAAACGAGCTTTTTTTTTTTTTTAAATAATTGACGTACTTCGAATTCGATTTTTTTTCTGAGATTTTCAATGTCTTCTAATTTCGACGAGCTGAATTTTTTTATGCATCACACTTGCGTGTAGTATCTGTAGTTTAGGCTATGGAAGTGGGTGATGGACAGGAACGATTATAATACCTTCCACTTTTTAAGTTATAAACGTAATGTGGAAGCTAAAAGCATGCTCCCTATTTGTTACTTTAATTATCTAAAATGAAATATAAGATGATGAAAATATTGCGATGGAGAAATAACATTTTGTTTAAAATTTTTCCAGGCTTCTGATTCTAAAAAAGTGATTCTACGAACATTGGTCAACCTGTTTGAATGACCCCACTGTACAGCTCGAACTAAAAGATCCACGAACCTAAAATTTAGAACACGATTTCCCATTACTGTTCTGTTACCAGTCAGATGTCAAAAAAGGCTTTCGAAAAAATCGCGTATGAGTAGTAGTAAAATGAGGCTGCAAGCCAGGCTGGTGCACTTGGTACAATCCAAGCCCGGCGCAATCCAAGCCTGGCGCGCTCCAGATGGAAGGTAGCCACGCCCCCAGATCATGTATGAACATGGTGGTTTTGGGGGGTGACGTCATTGGAGTTGAGTTGTACTTTTTGGGAAGTGTGACGTCATGCGTTAAAGATATTTTTCAAAGGTTTTTTTTTTTGTTTCCCAACATCAATGGATCGAATAGGGGTGACGTCATTGGAGTTGAGTTGTACTTTTTGGGAAGTGTGACGTCATGCGTTAAAGATATTTTTCAATTGGGTTTTTTTTTTCTTTCGGGTGCCAACATCATTGGATTGAATAACATGTGGCGACATCTAGATTTTGCATAAATAACTATTCTCATTTGTACTAATCTACTAAATTTTAAAAATAATTGGTGTGTATATTTATTATACATATTAGAGTGTGTGTATGTTTTAAATAACAACAGATTTTGTAAAAGTAACAATTTATTTATGAAAACAAAAAAATTACAGAACATATCATAATTCTTATTTTTAGGTACATTATTTTCTTATTTTATAATGGCCATATGATAGTGAATGAATACCATTCTTCAACAAATACCTCTTGTCATCAAATGGGGATAATGTAACTTTATTAACCGCTACTGTGTATAGCTGATGGTTTTCACTCTGTATGCTGTATTGTTTCTCTCTCATAGTCGTTTTACTTTTTAGACATTTCTTATAGTGTGCATGCCGAATTTTTTGCTTAATGATATTGCGACTTACACCTTTGGCAGCTTTTTTTTCTTCGGTTTCTGTTAATATGCTATACATTTTTGCTCTTAGCCCTATAAATTCCTTTATAGGTTGTGAGTGCATTTCGTCTTTGAAACAGCCAATCTTCTTCTTGTTTGTTGAATTGTAAGATGCGTGATGATCTGGGTAATCTGATGCGTCGTACAGTTCAGGGTTTTGCATCATATCTGCATAGATATCTTCTGTGAAAATCTGATACGTTAAAGAATCAGTGTCGGTGAATAGAAGTTTTGCGTTCTCGCCGTATTTCTTCTTAATATGATTGTAATGAAACGAGTACATATGATATTTGCTGAGCTCCAAAATTACGAAACCAACATAAATGGGCCTGTTTAAAGTTACACTGCTTTTAGTTCTGTGAACAGCTACTAAATCATTGTCAAAAACTTTAAAATGGTTGAATGCAGGGGAAGCCACCAACTTTTTACTTCTTTTTTCCGTATTAACTAAATCCACGTCTATGCGTTTTCTCACATTTTCCATGGTTTTGCCATACACACTGTTGTTTAATAATTTAAAGAAATCTTTTTCAAAACATGACGTTGCTTTTTTGCGCTCATTTGTATTGAATTCTATGTATGGTTTTAGCCACGGTTTCTGTTCAAATTTAATAATTTTATGCACTTTTTTAAGTTTCATCCCTAAGGATAAATATAACTGCAAATTTCTATGATAGATTACATAATTATGCTTATCTCTCAAATTTGGGACTAGTTTATTAGATGATACAAATTTTCCTCCATCCAATAAATCGACTGCATAGGGTGATAAATCTTCAAGTAAGATTTCAACTTTTTCAGGAGCTAAGGGGTAGTCATTGTGTAGATCGTGTAATTCTGTGGGATATAATAAATCAACCTCCAAGATAAAACCCTCCGTACTACCTTCAGGTAATGATAAAATGTACTCGATTAGGCTGTCACTGGGTTCAATCCATTGAAATCCATCAGTGGGGAGTGCTTGAGACATTGCCCAACCGTACAAGTTATTCGCATCCAGGTACATTATGTAATTACTTTTTTCTGTAGCATTATAATCTTTAAGATACTTGTTATTAGCAATGGCTTCCCTTTGACTTATCATGGCTACTCCACCTCTTATTCCACGTTCGATAAGCATATGCATGTTTATATCCGTTAACAATTCTAGTGATTGTCCAGTCATCTTTAGACAAGCTTCCCAAGCTAACCCAGGGGCAGTCATTAAATGTGCACAATCAATGTTATAATGGCTCTTGCACAAATTGCGAAAATTTTGAAAAAACATCTGCCAACTGCAACACATCAGTCTTAACATAAAGATTATGATATTCTCCGATGTTTTTAATATCAAAGGTTTGCCATACACTGTTAAAAAAAAATACTGAATTTGAAGGAAAAAGCCCGGCAGCTGAGTTGCCGGGCTTTTCCCGTTCCGTTAAGTATTTTCCCGTTACGAAGTTCCGTTTCTTATTTCTCCGTTATTAAAATTTTCCATTTTGAATTTTCCCGTATATTTACAGAAGTCCCGTTTCTTATTTCTCCGTTATTAAAATTTTCCATTTTTAATTTTCCCGTATATTTACAGAAGTCCCGTTTCTCATTTCTCCGTTATTAAAATTTTCCATTTTGAATTTTCCCGTATATTTACAGAAGTCCCGTTTCTTATTTCTCCGTTATTAAAATTTTCCATTTTGTACAGGGTGGCCCAAAAGTAGCCTAACAGTTAATGTTGTACTATTGGTAAGAACTTCGGCTTATTTAGAACAGGTATTTGACATAGTCGTGCTTAGTTTTGTTGGTTGGCTAAAATAAAGTCGTAACTAAAACTAAGCACGACTATGTCAAATACCTGTTCTAAATAAGCCAAAGTTCTTACCAATGGTACAACATTAACTGTTAAACTACTTTTGGGCTATCTTGCATTTCCCCTCGTATCCACCGTAGAATATAAAAATAAATTTAAAACCAGTCCATTATCTACAGTATAATATAATTGTCAAAATTACATATTTTTTTCAACTATAATATATAATTAAACTATTTTAAAAGGCAACAAACTGTTAGATATTAAATTATAGTGATTTAGCACATTGACTTTACATATTAAAATTACTTTGAAAGAAAAACAGCAAGTTTCAAAAATGTAATGCATCATAATACAAAAAATTAAATTTATCTTTCAATGTAAAACGTTCTTGATTAATAACCAGAATTTAAGACACAAATTATGCATTGTAAAAATAATACTTTTAACCATAAAGAAGTAGAGATTAAAGTTTTTCATACTGTTTTTCTTTTTTAGCAAGTAATAACTAAATAATTTTATAATAATATATATGTATCGGTTGAATAAGAAACCAAAGCAATTTACAGAAAACATTTTTATTTCAACAGAAAAAAGTATTACATTTACACTTACCTTGATTAAATTTTTAAACAAAATAATCCAAACATTTCCAACAAAAAATGTAGTTTCACAATTTCCAACACACATATTTTAAAAACACTTTGAGCTTGTATATGAAAAAGATTGAACATTACGTCTGTGAAAAACATCGAAAGTGAGAATATCGAACCAAGCAATGCGACGATGGGACACTTACCTTAATAATTTTAACATAATAATCCAAATAATTCCAACAAAAAATGTAGTTTCACTATTTCCAGCACACACATTTTTAAAATACACTTTGCGTGGCATTAAGTTTGAAATTCTAGCATATTTAAGTGATAAGACCTCGAAATAATACAGCGAAAACCACGGTTTCCTTTTGTAGAAAACGAAAATAATGAGCAGATGCTTGACACCCGGCTTTTCACTGCAGTATAACTTCGAACATGTTTATTTTCTTTTCTTCAGTTAGACATCATCTGTAGTCATAATAGTTCTGTACAACAAATTCTAAATCCGATTTCAGCTGCCGGTAAAAAGTCGTAACAAAATGTATGTTTTAAAATCATCCTCTTTAAGTTGGCTCGAAACATTATCTCACAACTTTTTACAATTTTTAATATGCCTTTTAATCCATATTCTATCACATGCTGATTCTGTCGAAATCATCGAGAGAAAACGAAAAAAAGAATTATTCTTTTTGCATAAAAGAGGAGTTGAGCAGTACCATGCAATCTTCAAAAGTTTTTCCAAACGATTTACAAATATTTAAAGTTGCTTTAAAAAACTATTTTTAATTATTTAATGTGTGTTCTAATCATATTTTCAGCAAGAACTGTTTGCTTTACATATTGCTTGCATTTTTATTATACGATTTTTATCAAACTGTTTGATAGAAGTTTGCGAAAACAAAGCATTTTTTGACTGCGCTAAAGCTCAATTCAAGAACGTAGTGTAAATTGGACTAAAAAGCAGCTGCAATAGTAAACAATAGTTATAATTTTGTTCTATCTTTACAATACTTACATATTCTAATAAAGACAATCAGTTTTGCTATTAAAAACATGCAATTTATGTTCTGAAAGGCAAAATTTAAAATTCGAGTTGCTTGTATACGTGCTATGGATTTTTATGTTTAGGCCTAAACTTCAATAAGCCGCCATTGTTTGTAACACTTCGCGTCTAAAAACGGGAAAATTCCGTTTCCGCTCTTTACGGACATTTTCGGTTCGGTTTACGGACATTTCCCGTTTTTAGAAGAAGAAAAACCGTTTTCAGAAGAAACAAACCCGTTTTCAGTAGTTACCGGAAAGTTCCGTTAAAATCAGTAATTTTCTCTCCTGAAATTTCAGGTTTTTTTTAACAGTGTACCTTTTGAGCATATACATATTCTTCCTCAGTAATACCTTCACCTGTTAAGCTGCTATAAAAATCTGAGCGTTGAGGTAATCTATCTTCTTTAAATTTTTCAAAGGATGTAACGTATTCATAGGGGTATACGCCCTTTCTTAATAATAATTGCCAATTAGGGTTCAGAATATTTTCTTTCAAAATGTGGAATTTTTCAGGAGGTAAGTTAGCAACAAGTTTTTCTAAAGAAGCATTCATAAACTGTAAGCTATCGATGAAATTCAAACTTATGGAAATGTTATTATGCTTTTTTGCTATAGAAAATGAAATATAATTTTCAATTGTTTGAGCAATTACATGAAACTCTCTGTTTTTAACTTTTCCCAATCCCTGCATAATTATATGAGAATCATATCGTTTGAGATTATGAAAGATAATCGGAATCTTTTTCGACAATCGAAATTTTAAATTGCAAAGATTATGCGCAGCTCCTCTATATTTACCCGTCAAATGATCATGATCCCTTACTCTATCCGATCCAAGTTTCTTTGCACATAAATGACAATGAAACACATTTCTAAAATGGCATTCATCTTGCGTTGTCATAGACAATGGAACTATGGTAGTTAATTTTTCAACTAATTCTTCTTCTTCACTTAAAATGTCTTCCAGGAAACGGTCTACTGCCTTAACTCCTCTATAAACCACCACAGGTTTTACGCTTTTTCCATCGGGTCCTACTATTACGTATGAATATCCACACACCTCGTGTTGATTTATTTTTTCTGTTAGTGATGAAGTTGAAGGATTGGTAATGTTTTCATGTCTCAGTATTGTTTCAAAATCTGCAAATATTACAAACGGAATGGATAGTAGATAGTGATAATTTTTGAATTCGAGAATATTATCATTTTCTTTCACCATCTTCAATCGTTGTATAGAATGATCGTTGCAATATGGAGTATGTTCATTTAATAAATCTTCTCTGCAAAATCTATGAAGGCATCGAAGGCAATAGAAAGATTTTCTTTTATGCTTAGTACGATCAGCTAGGAGTGAAGAAATACTTTTGATTAAGCAATAGTGCTGTGTATTCCCATCACTTATTAGAAGAAGATTTATGCAATCTTCATTACGTTGCTGTGAAATATAAATGGGAAATACTTCTTTTTCGTATCCAAAAAGATTAATTCTCAAATTGTTTAAATTTTCAATCTTCTTCATCTTCGATATGGAAACAGGACATTCTACATCTCCTAATATTATTTCGTGTTCGAAGGGTTCGTAATGTCTTACATCGCTTGGATTGTTTTCTATTGGAATATTATATTTATGAGCTAATAGACACCATATCAAACATTTGTTATCGTTATTATTGATATTTAACACAGCCTGTTTTTTAGATAACTTATGTGGAAGGGGTATGTAACTACTTGCAGCTAATGGGTGATATTTTGCACTTTTCAATTCCACATGTAAAATTTTATGAAGTACCCAATTTGAACCATTTCGAATAAATTCTTCAAACGACTGCAGAACCTTACCAAAAGCAACTTCTAATTGTGCTTCGAAGTCATCTGTTAGTAGACAAGTTGTGGATTTTGATCTAAAGTATGTTGATATATATTCTGGTTCACCATCTTGTCCGGGTCTAGTTAACGTAGCTTTTAGGACGATATACCACTTTAATGCACCTTTTTCCTGAAACTCCTCTTTCAGTTTGAGTATAAGATTAGATCTGTTATGATTTAAGAATAACGAAATATCGTATTGTAAATCATCCTCGGGTCGTATTACAAAATCGGAAAAGGTATTGAATGCTGACGTACTAGGCTTCATTTTCTTGTTAGAATGGGTGGGAGAATTAATTTTTCTTTTTGAACTTTTTGAAACAGTTGGATGAACAAGACGAATATGACTCATAAGGCGTGATTTCAAATCAAAAGACTTCCCACAGTCTTCACAACTAAAAGTAATCAAGTGCATTCTTTTATGATTTCTTAGATTATATTCTCGGCTGAAACTTTTTCTGCAAACGTTACATTCGTATTGAGTGTTAATATGACTCTTCAAATGTCGATTTAAGCCCCATTTACTGCTATAACATTTCTCACAGATGTGACAAACCTGTTAAAAAAAATAATGACTTTACTTATATATTCTAATTAAATTGTTATCAATTATTAATTTTTCACTTTACTAATTCCTTAGGTCTCAATATTTTTCTTTGCTTATTTTACAAAAGCTATATCCTCCATTAAACGAATAAGAAAATAGCCAAATACTTAAACAATTTTAAAAATATTTATAAATGTTGAAATAAAAATACGATATAAAAGTATTTAAATATTAAAATGAATTAAATATATTTAAGGAGTAGGTTTTCATTTTCAAGTCATTAAATATAAATCAACTACTCCTGTCAATTATTCTAGTCCCTACTTCCACTAGTTTTATTTATCAAAATTTCCTTCTAAATGGTTTCATATTTAATTTATCGATAATTATTAAAAGAGTCACATACTTTTATTATAGACAAAAAAAATGTCCTTAATAAAGTTGAATGAAGTACATTTTTCTCTTTCAGTCTGAATCTATTTAGATAAATGCAGATGTGTTTTTGGTACTTAAGTACATTTCATGTAGATAGTTGTTAAAAATTGATTTAGAGTTTAAAAAGTTTTAAAACTGACTGTAAAATTTTAGATAAAATAGGAGAAAAAAAAAGAGTATTAGGTAAAAAAAAAAATGTTAATTTGTATCACAGCTATATAGCTATTTTTAAAATTAATATTCATCACTTGCCATAGAAATAAAGATCTACTAGCTGCATGATTTTGTAAATATCAACAACATTTTTAATAAATTTATATTAAAACCACAACATTGATTTAAAAAAAGGAAATTACTTACATGCTTAGTATTCTTGATATGAGGTTCCACATTTATTGAAGAAGTTGAAGGTTGGACATCCCATACCGGTTGATTTACTGCCCATTCATCGATTAATTCCGCAGCATTTAATTGTTCCTCTAATTCTTCGTTAGAAATTTCAAATTCAGGAAACTATAAAAGTTAATTGCAACAAAATTTACACATTGAACTTATTTTAAACAATCAAAACTGAATTTTTATTTTATTAAATTATTTTACGTGAGAAACTCAAAGGTTTATGATTTCTTTTACAAATTGAACCAAAGCAAAATTTTACATATGAGTAATTTTTTATATATTTTAAAGATTTTTCTTACTCTTATTTATTTATTTTTCATGGGACTTTATCCCAAAACATATTTCAAAATGGATCATGTTTTTACACTTATATTAAATTTTATAGACGATAGAATTTTATAAATAGCAATATACTAATTTTTTAAGTAGAGAAAATTTTCAAATTGAAATTTGAAATGGTATATCAGTTTCAAAACATATTCACAATCATATTAATTTTATTACTCATGAATAAGTATTGATAGCTTTACCTTTTCACTAACCAACGAAAACATAAATTTGAAATATTTCATTTTAGAGAATGTTTTCAATTATATTAAATTTTATGGTAATGAATACTTAAAAAAAAGTTTCCATTTTAATAACAAGTATAAATATATTTCATTTTCGAAACAGAGTTAAAATTATATTAAATTTTATCACCAAAAAGAGTATTAAGTATATATAACTTTCCCTTTTCAATAACAATAAAGGTTTTGTATAAAAAATTTTAAAAAATATTTACAATTATACCTAACGAATAATTTTTTTTATATAAATACTTATTATAGTACTTACGGAATCATTTGAAGTAGAGTCTTCCAAATTCTCCATTTCAATGTTTAAATAACGGCTTCTATATATAATTTAATTCATAAACAGTAGAGCTACATATTTTAGCAACCACTTTCATATATAACAAGATGCACACTAACATTAAAATTTGTAGAGATGCAAGTACCATTCGAATACCTGTTGAAACGCGTATGATACCGTAGGCAATGATGTCACGTAATGACTCACACACTGATGGCTATTACTTGTATCAACGGGTTGAGAATAGTACCCTCATATAGGTTTGACGCAGTATGACGTAACAGTGGCAGACACTCTTATGCTCCAATCATAGGTTATGTAGGCGGGGTTAACTAGTGGTATTAGAAGAAGATTGGTAGAAGATTAAGAATGGGCGTGTTTAAGTTATGCATTGCACGTATTAACCTGAAGCAGAATTCATTCCTTCTTAAAACTGTAAGCAGTGCTACTAATTTGTATCGAGATGTCTATGCCACCTAATAAGAAATTTAAGATGAATGTTCCAGTCGCAAATCCAAGTCCTCGCGATTCTAGAAAGGCTTTTAAATTGGACAGCATTCCGGACCACCATTATCATCTTGGGAACCATGTTTTTGTCGTCGTCAGCGAATTTTTCGACTCCGTGAAGATTCATATACGCAAGTACATTCAAGAAATGGATTACATGAAGCCTACAAAAGATGGAACAACTCTTTCTCCACTGACGTGGCAAGAGTTGGCAGATTCTATGTGCATGAAGAGCTTTCATTATTACGCGAATCGCCGAAGAGTCTCTTTATTGAATGATGAGCTATTTATTGTGGAACCAAGAAAAGGAAGAAATTGTGCTACAGAAACTTTTTGTTAAAAAAGATTTATCTCGTCAATTCATGCCCAATGTGATATCCATCGATGAGCAGCAATTCAATACCTTAGAGAGTTATGAAGAGGAAATAACCAAAAGTGTGTTTACGAAAATGTTCCAAGTTTTATTTCGAAGGAAGGCTTTTACGGCCTTCTCAAAGATTCAATGTCAGCAGCCATTGCCAACTACCGATTGCAGTGTGGGTAAGAAGTTTTTAACCTCTACAATTGAAAATCTAATATATTGCGAAGTTAAAAAGAATATATTTGAACTTGTAATAGAAAATTGTAGTGGATGTGAAGAAAACCTTGCTAATCAACTAGGCCATGATTGTATTGATATGTCTCTAGATATGCAATTATCCCGATATTTTAAAAAGGCTGTAAGCAAAATTGATGTAAAAACTCTCGCAAACACTTTTTCTGTCAAATGTGCCCTTTACAAACAGTTTTTTACAAATAATTATTTTTATGAGTTGAATTTTCATGATATTTTGAACAATGTAAAAGAATTGTTTTTAAGTAATGATCTCAATGTTTGGACAAATTCAATTAGTTTTGAAGACACAGATTTTTAAAATGTGTCTATTCTATTGTATATATATTCTAGATTATTAATAAATGAATAATTGTTATTTAATTGTTTTTGTATTATTATTTATACTTAAAAATTTGATTAAGATTGAATGAGATACAAATATAATCGACAAAGAAGTAATTTTATTTTAAAGACTAATCCATTTTAAAGCAGATGGTGTTACAGAATCAGAAACTTCCTCTTTTAAAACAGTTTCTTTGGGTGTTACAATAGTACGTTTTCTCTTCTTAGATGATATGGAGGACTTCTTCCTTGAATCGTTGCCGAACGTCATATTTAATAATCTTTTGTTTGCAATAAATGATTTAGGGACATTTAAATCTTTTAAAGCTTTATCAAATATATCTTTATGAGGCAGCACTGTTCTAGAATCGATCATATATTTTAATAAATCGATAATGTTAGAGTCTGATATTCTTTGGCCATGTAGTGAAATTTGTCCCCGTTCATTATATGAAAGTATATTAGGTTGCTGTTGTATCAAAGTGAGTATGTTTTCTACTTTATTGCGTTTTGACTTGGGCATCGCAGCTAATATGAAATCTCGATAGTCATACTCTTTCTTGTCCATTTTAATTTCTTCGTTGTCTTTGTTTTTCTTTTCAATTTCTTCGTTTACTTTATCATTCATTTTGGTTTCTTCATCATCTTTCTGCATCTGATTTGAAGGGGTTTCATTTGGAAATTGTTTTACATTTTCTTTCACTTTCACTAAGGGTTGATTAAATTCTTTTAAATTCAAACTTCTTTGCAGCACCTCATAATATCGAGTTAATTTTTCATGATCAGGTAAGTCACTATTTAATATATTTATCATTAGCTTGTCCAATTCACTTAGCCTTTTGTTGGAAACAGTATGCCTGATCACCAATTCTTCAGGTACGAGGGTAAATTTTTTAACTTGAGCCATTAACGAAGCCTGATAAAAGAGATAATACAGCAGGTATCAGTACGTTGAGGAAACCTCCTTTCTGAGATATAATTTTACGCTTTTTCGTTAAGGATAGCTTTCGATTGCTCAATTTTCGAATAGTTCCTTTTTGTTTGGAGAGCTTTTTCTTCTGTTGTGTCGTCAGTGGAACGTTTCCTTTTAATGTGTTGAGACAGCATTCACATATAGTTTTTATATACTGCTTATTCACTTTTTCTATAAATTGTTTACGTAACTTTTTAGGGCATATTTGCAGTAACCGCAACTGATCCAACTGCTTCTTCTGGAGCGTCATCTTGTCAACTGATAATATTTTCACATGCGTTATGTTTTTATATTACTTGAATTGATATACACATTGAGTTTGATGTGGTAAAATATTGGTACGTAACCTTAAGTCTTCAGGAGTGTTGGGATGTAAATCAATGAATAGATAAGAATATGGACTTTTTGTAGCGTCTTCAAACACCTCTTGGAAAAGTTTCACATGTCTTGGAAATATTTGTCTTCCTAGATGACCCACTTGACTCATATCTCGTCGGTTTTTATTAAGTAGTAGATAATGGGCATTCAATGTAATATCACGCATTTCTTTTCCCTTATAGAAAAAATTTTGAGTAACAAAAATAACGCTCAAGTTCCAATGATGACTCCCCTTCGTAAAAAGATCGCTGAGTCGCTTATCGTTAGAAGAATGCATGAGATCATCAATGATAAAAAGCGTACTCTTCCCTAAATAGTCTTTAAACTCTATAGGTAAACCTTCTACAAATGTGACGTCTTCAATTTCATCGTACAAGGGTTGATGAATACCGTAAAACCATACAATTTTATCGGGTACTACTGAAAACATGATTTCTTTATAGTTGAGTAGTTCTCGTATGAAATACGTCTTACCACTTCCGGTGGGCCCGGCAGATACTAGAGTAAAAGGCGTCTGAAGCTTTGGGAATTCCATGTTGAAATGAGATACGACACAAAAATGTAAGTCTTTAAATACTTTTATTGATAAAATGGTGTTACAATTTTAAAGCACTTGGTTACAAAATGGTGCACTTTTCTATCATTACAGAGTTGATTAGGTACAAAAGATAATAAAATATCATTCAAAGAATAATTATGACATTTAACATGTAGATAATAGATACAATATTGGCCACAAACAGAAGTAACATTAGATTGTAATCTCATTGGATTAAATTCAAGATCTTGATAATATTCCACATATTTAGATATTCCTCCTTCAAAGTACATAGGCGAGTTCCCATAAGAGTCAAAGAAGCATATAGATGATGGTGAATTTATGTAGAAAGCCACCCAATGAGTACCCTCTTCTGACGACCTGTCAGTGTTGGCAACAAAACAGGCTGGGTAGTGAGGAATACTTGTAGGTAATTGATCGCTTGGGAAAACACCCAGAAAGAAATGCATTGTTTTTGCATGATTGGAGAGAATAGTTGTAATTTGTTGGGTATCCATCAATTAGGGAAGTCACACAGGACGTGGCGAGACTTTGATATTTCTATGACGTTCTGAAACTCTGCATAAATCAACACAGATAAAGTTTGTTTAATTTCTTCTGAGAACTTGATTTCCACACGTAAATTTCCTTGATGCTGTAGATTGAAATGATCTCCATTACACATGTCGGGGGTTAAATCGAAAGAATATAATACATAACCCTTGGCATATTCTTCGTGTGATAAATAAATTCCTTTATCATTATTGAATCCTGAGAATAAACTATAGTAAGCTCGTGTGTAATTGTTAGAATTAAAATCCAACTCTAATGGTTTAGCTGGAACTGGTTGCCCATCTACGTAAACTCCTACAGTACTTGCATTATGATGTTTAAACAGAAAAGGATTCTTTAAATAATCTCCATTCATGGCAACATTTTCGATACAGGTTATTATAACTCTTTTAGGCATGAGTCCAAGAAATACATTATCTTGTAAAAAGGAAAAACTCCCTTTAGAAATACTATAGGTTTTACAAATGACACGATCAATGGGGTACTTGCAAGATGTTTTTTCCAATGCTTTTGCATGCGCAATAGATACGGCAGGATTAACTTTCACTTTTCGAATAAACATGGAGACATGTTCCAAGACTACTTTGAAGCCTGCTACATCGGCAGTAGGTGAGACAAGACAGAATTCTGGTTTACTACGTATCATTTTGATTTTTATATCTACCAAGTTAATCAATAATCGATTCTGTTGAAACATGTCACAATGAAGTTGGCCAATTAAATCCATAGTTTGACTATTTTTAATAAGTTGACCGCGCTTGATGAGTCCGATATCTGCATCTTTGTCTTGGGAGTCAATCTTTTCAGGTTGAGTGTCTTTGAAGAATCCTTCACAGGTAATTAGACTTTTCTTTGCATCTTCACCATAGTTAAGTAAAGTTTCAATGTAAGCTCTGTAGGGATAGGTGTTGGTGGCTGATGAGATATTCCTTTCGTTTAAGCTGATATCCACTTGACTGAATAAGGAATGTAGAAATAGATTGACTGGGGCAACAGAATCAGTATCTGTTAATACACTTCCGTCTGATTTGAGGACTTTAACTTTAACGTGTAGATAGGATGCAGCGAGATCAACATATTCCTCTCCACTTCCAGAAATATTGAATTCAATCGGTCCGCCATCTTTAACAGTTGAAAGAGGAAAATATTCCACAAACTGACCCTTTTCGATAACAGTCTGTGTAGGCGGAACTGTAAACAGGTCTAGTTCCGACTTCACACAGGGCGGTGAATCTTTATAGATGAAAGAAGCCATTACGAGAAAATATCTGGAGTTGTGCACTTCTTCTTGACTAAACGTGAACTGACTATCTTCTTACTGCGCTTGCGCTTTTTATTGCGTTTTCCATTACCAATCATATTCTTGACTTTAGTAGCGGCTTTATCAGTCAACATTTTACCAGCTTCCTTAAACCGACGTTTGGCTGCCCCTTTCAAATCTTGACCTTGAGAAATGTCATTCATTAAATTAACCCCACTATGAAAAAGTTGTTTTCCAATTGCTTTAACACCTGATTTGAGTAAGGGTGTGGCTGAACGGAAAAATGATCTAAATAGTCCACCTAATCCATAACCTCTCTGATAGGGACTTCCTTGATAATAGCTTAAGCCATTTCCTCTCTGATGAGTGTAGTAATCATCGAAGGATTTTTGACAGCATTGATAAGGAAGATACATTATGAGAGAGATCTCTGACGAAAGTGTAACTTCACGTACGAGCGTCCGCGTTCAAATGGCGTTAAACAACCCATGTGCGTCCTTATAACGATTTCTAAAGTCTCTATCATTTTACGATTCACGGGTAAATAATGAGGTCTGTCATATTGTTCACTCACTGTCTCACCATCTTGACCTTTCACTCTCACTACTCGAAGTAAGGGAGCTAAAACGTCACCTACCACTTGCGGTTCCACAATATCAGTATAAACCATGAGCACATGATAATGTGCTGTGGGATCTGCTACCATTGGACTTATAACTGTGTTTTCAATGTTTGGATCCGGTGAAGTAATTTCCATAGGTTCGAAACCAAGTATTTGAGCAAGACCATCGTGTAGAACCACTTTAGCCATATTTTTCACATTGATTTTAACTCGTTTAGTTACTTCATTGAAATTCATGATGATTTTATCTTTATGTTCTTCTACATACATAGCCTTTAAAATATCCGGAACTGTCTCGTAACATCCTGGTGGAATGCGTCTTCCTGCTGTAATATATCCGTCTACTTCAAACCCAAACAGGTTATTTTGGTCGTTAATGTTATACCATGTGTGTGGGTAAACAAATTCTACCATTCCAACTTCCCATTCTCCTTTTAATTCAATGGGAATAGGTAAGCGAGTAATAAAATGTGAAATTTTATTCTCGGGGAAATAGACCATGGAACTGTCTGACACTAATGTAATGTAGAAACTCATGATGCTGAATGAAGTTTTTCATCTATAGCATTGATATTTATAGTGATAATAAGTTTGAGGCGGGGATCCATTGATTAAATTTGTTGGGGTATCCTCGGTACTTCACAAAATATTCAGTTTTCTTTTTTCTTGTACGCTTCTTTAACACTTTTTCAATTTTATATTCGTCTTTCATTAACACTTTCTGCATTTCTTGAGGGTAAAACGTTCCTTCTATGGGCTCACCTAATAGATCTTTAATTCTATAGACTGCAGGCTGGCGTTTCACACACTCTGTTACTAAAAACAATTCTTCAGTCCAATTCGTTTCATAACCTTTTTCAAAAGTTAATTTCTTCCTAGATATACGCACTGTATCTCCTATACTAAAAACACATTTGGGAGGTGGTCTCTTGTCATCACCATATAATGAAAACCATACATCTTGTTCGTTTTCTAAAGTGACTTCGATGGGTGCACGTTTAATACTCCGATGGTAAGTATGATTATAACTTCTAATTAAATCTTGTAGTACATCAATATAACGATATATATTTTTACTAGTAAAGTATTTCCACATTTTGGTACGTAATGTCCTATGGAATCTTTCTACAATGGAAGCCTTCGTTGCGTTATTGGTTGTGAAAAATTTAATTTTCTTCTCTTTTAGAAATTTCTGAAAAGTGACATTCTTAAATTCTGTACCCTTATCCGATTGTAAGAACTTGGGTTGTCGATTCTTTATAATGCTCTGGAACGCTTTCACAATGTCTCCACCCGTCTTCTTCTTGAGAGGTATTGCCCATGCATATTTCGATAGAACGTCAATACAAGTCAATATGTAACGATAACCATCATTAAACTTCGCGATATTCTGCATATCCACTAAATCTGTTTGCCACTGCTGATCCATCGCATACACTGTCACCCGATTCGTCTGAAATTTGTGTCGAACTGGTTTGTGCAGGGTGTACGCTTCCACACCTTCTAGCCATTTCTGTATGACCTTCTTCGGAACTTTGCCGTCCGCAGCACGGTATAATGCACTTACACCACCAAAACTTGCTACGCTTGCTGGGTTTTGATACGTTTGATTCATTACAACATGTAATTTTACCAATTCGTATTGTAACTCTCATCATAGTGATAAAGTTAAATTAGCAGTCTCATTAATGCGAAGTGCAAAATCTAAAGCTACTCGTTCACTCTCTGTAAAAATATAAATTAAACCAAAAACTAAGAATATGCCTATATATAAACAAGTGGCCCACGCTTCTTCACTCGGTGATGACATATCTCCAACTGATTATTTCTTATATGTATACTATCTTATATTCCCTCCATAGAGCTAGGTGTTCATAGCCGAGAAGCCAAAATCATAGATTTCTTGACCATGAATATCTTTTGTCACAGATCGGGGGTTCAAATCCCACTTAATTTTCTGCTTTAAAACCTCGCGGTAAAACCTTATTTTTCACGGTATTTCTTATTTAAAAAAATCATTTATTTTCTCACCGATAGATGGCGCCACCATTTACCATTATTAAAATAAGTCTTTAACCTACGAAATATAAACCTATATCGAAACAGTTCAATTAACATCATGTAAGCCTATAATGAAACTAAAACAAATGACGTCACATAAACCTACCCTATAACGAAAAAAGTCAACTCATCAGTAGACCTATGTCATATAAACCTATTCTGTAACAAAACTAAAACAACTTCACTGACGTCACCCCCATTCGATCCATTGATGTTGGCACCCGAAAAAAAAAATATCTTTAACGCATGATGTCACACTTCCCAAAAAGTACAACTCAACTCCAATGACGTCACCCCCCAAAACCACCATGTTCATACATGATCTGGGGGCGTGGCTACCTTCCATCTGGAGCGCGCCAGGCTTGGATTGCGCCGGGCTTGGATTGCACCAAGTGCACCAGCCTGGCTTGCAGCCTCATTTTACTACTACTCGTATGCGATAAAGTTAGCTACTCTACAACGTTTTAGGTTTTAAAGTTATTGAAATTACTTTATAATTAATGTAATTAAATTTACTGTATTGATTTATTGAGATGGTAATTGAAAGTCTCTTTGTGTGTGCTGCACATTTCTATTTTATATTTACAACAAGAAAAAAGCAAATAACAACATAGAATGGTGTCAAGCCCCTGTTACGATCCGGTCGATGTGTTTTGAAGCCCTGTTATGGTCTGCTAACTTATTAAAATGCACTCAAAATCAAAACAAAATTAAATTCGTGGTGGCGCATGCGCACTTAAAAAGCAAATTCTAATAGAGGATGGCGTCAAGCCCCCGTTTCGACCCGATCCATGTATTTTCAAGCCCTGTTATGGTCCCGCACTTCCACGCGGATGGAAGCCTCAGGTGCACACGTACGTATTAAAAGGAATCTATATTAAAAATTTCGAATTTTTTTAGAGCAGTCTAAGTAGGTCTTTTGCATTCCACAGACATACACACAGACAGACAGACTCTTTCTTTTATTATTATAGATTAAAGATAAAGGCAGTAAGTTATGTGATTCAAATTGTAATTGTTCATACGTAATATATATATCTGGGTTACATTACTGATTTTTTACTCTTTCTTTAGTTTCTTCTTCTTTTTTTATGGATTTTATGTAATTATTTTAATTCTATTTTGGTAGTTTTGAAAAAAGCCCGTTTTCACTGAATTTTAAATTATTGTTTCTAGGAAAGATGGGATCAAATGTTCCATAGTAGAAAATAATTCCCTTGTTGTAACATTAAAGAAATCGTTCCTTTTTCTGCGGAAATGTAAAATTCAACTGGGATATTCCTCTCACTGTAGATGAATTGTCTGTAGCTTTGTTCCGGGATAGTTGCCATCAACAAGTTGCGTTTTTTTTATTAATGTTCAACACGTGTTTCTACTTATTCACATCAGATCCGATTTTTTTTTTGGTCGAACCATTTTGCAACATTTTAATTGACATTTAACAAGGTTTTTTTTTTTATTAGTTTGGGTTTAAAATTGACCTTTATCGCCCTTCGTTAAAAACATTAAATGTAACTTTTTTATGTATTCTTCTTTTTAATGTTAACTAAATGTAACTTTTTTTATGTATTCTTCTTTTTAATGTTAACTAAATGTAACTATTTTTCTCCTTTTTTTTAAACGTAACTGAATAATAATTAACGAATTTTATTACATACTTTGTAAATTTTAGAAATACATTGAAAAATAAATTTTATGTTAAACGAAAAGCTACTAAATTATGCACCTTCATCTGGTTGTGGTAAGTGATATGTTTAGCTAAAAAACATCATGCTTGTTCTTCAATACGAAAATGGGTTAATTGATTATAATTTTTTTAAAAAAAAATTTGTGCATTATCATTATTCAGAAAAAATTCGGTAAATTTCCACCACCCTCAAATTATAACATAAAATCTTAGATAATACAGTGATAACGATGTAGATATGTACGTGTGAAAACTACTTCTTTGTATAAGACCTATAAATGAGTTATCTCACACTTATAATTATATTTTGATTATCATACCTTTTATTTTAAGTCATCTTTACATACTTATTGATTTTAGGTTAGTTTTTTAGTGTTATTTGTTACATTAATACATAGATGGCAGCATTAGAGCGTTTTATTGGAAGACAGCCACACTATGTTAAAATTGTACAGTAATGAGGGATTAGGGTTCATTGAATATTCTATAGGGAAGTTATATGTTGAGGAGGGGCAGTTGTTATAAAGCAAAAGAAATGACAAAACGTATATAACATTTACATATTTTTATTATTCATAATTTGATATTTAATCTTTTATTTTTATTTGTTGCATTTTTTAAAGTAAAAGAAAAAAAAACAATTAACAAAAACATATATATTTTTAATTTCAGATTAAGCAGTAGTTAGGCATTAAATTTAAAATTATTAAAAAATATGCCTACATATATTTAATAATAATACAGATTATACAAATATTATGTCCTTTTATTCACAGTTAACGAAATTAAATACATACATGGTATATCATTGATTAATTGAAATCATTTTTATAAATGAATTATGTAAGACATTTTAAAGTAATAAGTAAGTACTATGTTTAAAGTACTAAGAATAAATGATTAAAGTAAAAATTTCTTGATAATACAAGTCAAATATTATTCAAATATAAAAAGGATCCAACAGATTTCAATTGTTACATGTATTCGGATATTACATCATTCGAACATTCTTCATTAACACGTATGTAAAAAAAAACGATCGTTAAAGTGTTAAAAGGTGATACTGGTTTTCTTTATGTGAAAAATGTACTAGTCGAAGCTGTTTTAACAAGCTACTTTTTAACACTCTCTCTCTGTTTGTGAAATCTCCTTTCTTAACAATCTTAACTCTTAGCTTATAAGATTATTAATGAGAGAGCAAAAGACACTTATGGTTCATTAAATAATTGATGGAGTGCACATACTTTTTATATTTTAATCTTTATCTTTATATGATGCACGTCATTAATTATTATTAAAAATTAAATTTCTTCTTGTATAACAACGGTTTTTAATATCTCTGTTGATCCATGGTAAATTAAATTTCTTAAGGAAAAGTGTGTTGACATAAACTAAGTATTTAGTTCAGTGTTGTTAAGCAGGTCTTTCTCACTTGATGAAGTAGTTGTAATTGCATTATAAGCTACATAAAATTGGAAGAGAAACAACACAATGACACTGACAAGATTTTGTTGGTAATCAAACATAAATTTAGTTAGCCAAAAAGAATGCCTATGAATAACATATGTCCAAAAACTACGATTACCAGCATACATGGTAACCAAGTAAGCAAAAACTATAGCATAATAATCTTGGGAATTAGAGAAAAATAGTAATACAACTGATGCTATGAAAAAATAAGTAGAATATAGTTGCCACTCTAAGAATTCTGCAAGTCTAATGTAGGGTTCCCTGCGACGACGTTCCATATTTCCGTCTAGCTACTTGTTTTGCGTGTAACTTAGTGTTTCTTCTCTTTTAATTGTTCAGATGACAACACAAATTTAAAGTGCAAACACTTTTTTTTTTGCACCAGTCAAATTATAACTTGTTTCACAGAGGAGTTGCAGATTTGAGTTCTGACTTGAAGAGATGAGATTGTAGTTATGATCAGACAGAGTTGATTCTATATTTTGAGCTTGCCAACTTGTATATATGGTTTTGAACTAACTCTGTTGATGTTGAATGTAACAATATACCTAAAAATAAAGAAGGTGTAGAATTAGATACTTTTATTATGCATTTTTGACTATACAATTACAGGATATGAAAAAAATAGTTATTCGTGGTATTCATTTAAGGAAATAATGCGAAATCGGAAAAAACCCAAGTAGATTAAACTATTGTATAAGTACGATATACAGTAAGTGAAAATAATTCGTAAGTCAGCTACCATTGCTGACCAGGCAGCGCAACGGTTAGGGAGCTAGCCTTTGGAGCTTCTGGGTTCGAGTTCGTATCCCGATAAGGCATGGATGTTTGTGTTTGTCAATAAATGTTGTTATTTGTCCTTTCTATGTGTGTCTCTTGTGTCTGTGTCACTTCTGGCGAGTTGTGTAACGGGCTATAAAGCCTATATGCTCCTCCCTTCTAGAGTGCGCATTCCAAGTTAAGTTAAGTTAAGTATACTACCATTCCACCTCTCCAGATTCTGCTCCCGTAGAATATACTAGGACCAAACCTAATAAAGAGAAATTGGCCAGAAAGGGATGGTGTGGCACGCCGGAAAAGGATATGGGAAAGGTGTTCTTTGAGGGAACAGTAAATGGTAAAATTTACTTGCAACAATGTATAAAGAGAGTCATTGCACGAAAGAAGTGATCGAGTATCTGACGGACAAGAATATTGTTTACGTACCCAAGGAGAGCAATGCGCCTAACCACGAGCAAGAGGGATAGAGAAACTCTGAACAATTATGAACTCTGAACTCTATAGAAACTCTGAACAAACATTCCTACGAAAAAAAGGAGCCCAAAAGCTTGGTCCAATTCAAAAGAGTATATACTACCGTCTCCTTAAATCGGTATAGGAAGAAACCGTACAAAATGTCATGACGACGGCTAGAAGAAATATTCGTAAATTGGGACTTAAAGGTGTATATTCGTCGATTTAAAGTGTCAAGGTAAATAAAAACGTTTGTTGATTAATTTGATGCAAGTACCATTAATGTAAGTAATATTTTGTTGAATTTGAAAGAAAACCAAGTTGTCTCATTCTTATCGCGGATGCGCTTTATGATGATTTTTATACCATTTGAAATAATGCTTACATGGCAAAGCAATACTTTCGCAGAGGTTAAGATTTCAAAACTAATACATTAGCTTCATGGGACTGACCACACCTCTTAAAAGTGTTACTTTTGAACTTATTATCGTTTTGAAAAGTTTTTACACAATTTTATAAAAACTAATTTGATAGTAGACAATGTATTTCAACCATTGTGTTTTAGCCTAAGGATTTTTAAATAGATGAATTGTGGTTGTTATCAAGGAGTTTAAGAATTAAAATTAAATTTTACTTAATTTTTGTGATGTGTGAAAGAGTGTTGATAAGAAAAAAATAATCATATGACAGCAAAATAATTGAAACTCTACACAAAACTAGTTTAAGAAACCAGGCGTTGTACAGAAGTACCGATAACGGTGACTGGTATATTGCATGTAAATTTTTGTTATTACACGTAAAATTATGCCAATCAATCCGCCGGCCCGCTGGACGCAATGGCTAGTGTGCTAGCCTTTGGAGCTGATGGGCTCGGGTTCAAATCCCGGTCATGACATGGATGGTTGTGCTTGTCAATAAATGTTGTTATTTGTCTATGTGTTTGTGGCGTCCTTCTTTGTGTGTCACTTGTGACGGTCTCTTCTGGCTAGCGGGGTAATGGGCTAAAAAAAGACTACACTCTTCCCTTCTAGAGGGCACAATCACTGTCATTTGTCATGCCAATTAATCCACTGTCTTGCTGGTCAGCACCTCATCAGGATATTATAAGCACACGCCACTTCCCATACTGATCTTGTTTTTTATTTGGAGGATCGACTGAATACCGTCTCTTCTTTTTATAGGAAGTCCACTTTTGTACATAAATATTCCTCAATATATCAAATTCTTTCCATTTAAAAGTATTAAAATTAAACACCGATCTATAAAACTAAATCAAATTCGGAAATATTGGTAGAATTGAGACGAGTGCATAAAGCCAGGTAATAAAAATCTAATAGATTTTAAATAAATAAAAATCAAACAATCGTGTTCAAATTGCAATTTTGCATATTAAACTCGAGTGTTTTTTCTATTTATATGTATTTTATATTGTGCAATACTTCCTTCCTTTATAGATATAGATAAGAATGAACATGCATAACGTCGTAAAAAATAAATATTTATTTAAATTTTAAAACCCAGCAAAATAAAATTTTAACACTGGACGAGTTACATTAATTAAAAAAATATTTAAATGAAATTTAAGTTTAATCATTATTATCTATGCAGTGACAGAGTAAATGGTTTTGTGTTCTAGTTTGATAAACATTATTTAATAGTTTTTTAAGAGAAGTCCACAAAAAAATCCTTCGTAGTACCCAAGAGTTTTTAAAAATTCTGTTAACTTAATAAATAATATCTTAAATTGAAGTTATCTGTAGAAATTAATAAAAAAAAAGATTGAGATACTTTGATGGAACAGGTTCTTGTTTTTGTAAAGTGATAAAAGTCGAGCTTAGAACCTTGAACACACATTTTATTTAATTGACACTTTCTTTTAAAATAGCTCCAGCAAAGATAATTTTTTTTATGTAAACGGTCTGAACGATTATAATACCTACCACTTCTTACTTTATAAACGTAGTGTGGAAGCTAAAAAAAGTACTTTTATGTAACATTTATGTAAGAACTAACTATATTGGGATATGTGAACATTGAATACTTATGATGATGGTAGAATGTTTATGGAAATTATGGAAACTAACCGACCTTTTTATTTTTAGCCAAATAAGTTCTCCTTCTCACTAAAGTATCCAAAATGCGGACCAAATAGAGAAAAGTGTTATTTTTTTGTGTGCTTAAAAATGAACTTTTGATCTGAAATAAAATTATCTTAGAATTATGCTTATGAACTACAGAGAATTATAAATGTGTACGAACTTTAGAATTATAAATATGAACTATAGCGAAATTAAGAGTTATGTAAAAATTATAATCGTGGTATATATACTACGGTAAAACCTTCTAAAAACTTACATTTGTAGAAAAATAATTTAACAAACGCCAAAATCGCCAATTATCGCTTTAATGGGGAGGGCTAAATGTGGCTCCTTGTACAAAATGTTTAAACTTTAAATACATGTATGCTACTAGAAAGCTCTGCATTGTTGTCCCGTGCAAAGCACGGATATTAAATTGCTAGGTAGCAACTTTTTTTTTAAAGAAAAAATAATGCTTGATATTCAAAATGAAAAATTTAAACAAAGCCACAATTACAGAAACAACCAACATTTTCAAAAAAGAACTATAAAAATAAATGTTTATAATGAATAAATAAATGAATGTTATAAACTTAACTTACCACAATTATAAAATCTTAGCTTCAGATTTGCTGAACAGTGCAGAAATATTCTAAAAGGATTGATTTAAAAAAATATATTCAATGTGTAGGATTTGGTATATCAGATATAAACTATAGATATTCAGTAAATTTTATTTTGCGTTATATATGCGTTTGCATAAGTTGCGTTATCAGTTAAAATTAGTTAAAAGTCGAACAAAAGGAATGATCATGAGATTCGGCTTATCGTACAGCAGTTTCAGTTCGCATTGTTATTTTCGTCTGTGACTTCCTTCTTAACTTGCTTTGTACTCCAAAAAATCTTAGAAATACCATTAACTTTTACGTTTAATGAAAGCCTCAAATAAATAGACATGTGCTACTAAAAACAGATTTTTTTTAAATGTCTGGTGCATATTTTTCTTTATATAATACGTCCAGATTTGTTCTCCCCTTTGTTTATTAAAAGACTCATATTGACGTAAAATGGAAAAATTTATGTTTTTTGTCAAACGAATATGCAACGAATACACTACATATACGCATGTACTTAAAAAATCTGTGACCACAATCCCCGAACTATTTACTATTATCATCAAAATTAGTGACCTAGTAATTATTCGTTTAATTTAAATATTAAAAAGAAAAAATGTTCATAAGTGTCCCTATAACAAGATACCACCTGTCCCTATTATGATGGACATTCATGTCTATATAAGAGACAGGTGGCTCCTTATGGAACTACTACTGGATGTTAAAACCACTATTTCAACTGATTTTCGAAGAGAGGGGGATAAAATTAACATTTAAAGTATTGCGAGGGAGGGAGCATAGTAAATATCTTCAAAACGTGCACTGTAGAAGCGAGGGAGGTCATTTTCGGCTGTGGTTCTTCGAAGACCTTCAAAGGACATAATGTCACTAATATATACACGAATGTATTTTTAATCATTAGCGTACATATTAGTGTAGTATTTAGTGTATACATTATTAATAAAGTCCCATTCATTTAACATATCTGCTATTAGTTTGTGTATCTGAATATTTATTTCCTGTACTTCTAATGGAGAAAATATTGAAAGTCATTTAAACCTCTTTAAAAAGGTTGCAATATCATTTGGAATAATTTAAACTTACTTTTAATCTTATTTAAAAAAACCCTCATATTTTGAAATATTTAGACTGCAAAATTAGTTTAAACTAGACATTAGTTCACTTTGACAACAACAACAAAAAAATGTCAGAGCTGGATGAAATAACTATTTTGCTATTAAAAACTTTATGAAATTTAGCTTTGCACAATTTTTTTTTTCATACAGCATATAATAAAATATTCAGATATATGTATGTAAAATAAACTAAATAATAATAACTCAATAATTACAAAGCTGAATGATTCAACATTTTTATTTCTTTTTACAAATAGACATGTTTCGCAAAACGACATTTAAGTACAAAGAGAAATATAATCAAAACACATACATCAATTTAACTTAGTGCATAAATTGTTTTAAGTTTCTATTGATTAATACATCGAATTACTTTCTACAGTTAATTTTTTTACATCTGTTGTACATTATATAAAAATTATATATATTAATTTTTTTAAGCCATTGCCGTAGAATCAGTTCACTCCACCAGTCACAGACCGTTCTGCTGTCTTATGGTGTACATTAAACACGCACGTAAATTATTAATTATTATTAAAAATTAAATTTCTTCTTTGTATAACAATGATTTTTAATCTCTCTAAGTTGATCCAAGGTAAATTAAATTTCTTTAAAAAAAGATTGTTGACATAAACTAAGTTTTCAGTTCAGTGTTGTTAAGGTCTTTCTCACTCGATGAAGTAGTTGTAATCGCATTATAAGTTACACACATCTGCAAGAGAAACAGCACAGCGACACTGACACGATTTTGTTGGTAACCAAACATAAATTCAGTTAGCCAAAAAGAATGCCTATGTATAATATATGTCCAAAAACTACGATTACCAACAAACATGGTAAACAAGTAAGCAAAAAGTATTTTATGGATAGCATAATAATCTTGGGAATTAAAGTAAACCAGTAATACAACTGATGCTATGAAAACATAAGTAGACAATAGTTGCAACTTTAGGAATTCTGCATGCTTAAAGTAGGGTTCCCTGCGATTTTCCATATTTAGTCAGTACTACTTTTTTTTACGTCTAACTTAGTGTTTCCTTTCTTTTAATTGTTCAGATGAAACACAATTTATAGTGCAAACAGTTTTTTTTTTTTTTTTTTTGCACCAGTCAAATTATAGCTTGTTTCACAAGGGGGGGAGGGGGGGGGGGGGTGTAGATTTGAGTTCTGACTCACAGAAAAACACTTCCAGCAAAGAGAGTTCCTTCTATATTTTGAGTTGCCAACTTGTAAAGATGGTTTTGAACTAACTCTGTTGATTGTCACAATGTACCTAAAATTAAAAAGACATAGAATAAGATACTTTTATATGTATTTAAGACTATACTCTTACAGGATATAAAAAAAATAATATTAAAAAATAGTTATTCGAAGTATTCACTTATGTAAATAATGCGAAATTGGAAAGTGGGTAAGTAACAAAATCTATCACTCAGCCAGCTTCCACACAACTTTTATGTTCAACGGGAAATAGGTCGCCAAACACTATTAATCCTATTATGAACATTAACATGCAATTTGTCTAGTTTCATCTATTTTCCTTCTAAAAGTTCAATAATAATTATTTCTTAATAAATATGTAATATTCCTCTCTTTTAAATCGAACCAAAACATTTAACATCAACATACAAACAAAGAATATTTTAGTTTAGTGAAATATATTTGACGTAATTTCAACCTGATCGAAAGTGGCAAAAATAAATTTCTTTGAATTTATTATTTAATTTTTTTTCTGAAATGTTCAATGTTTTCTAATTTCGATGCGCTGAATTTTTGACATATCACACTTATGCTTACAGCAATGCACTATGCTATTCCACTGGAGAAATAGTCTCACTTTTGCCCTCCTATTCCCCTTTGGGTTCGAATTTCGAAAGATAGTTTCTTAAAGACGCATTCAGTACAAAAGGAATAAGCTCTTAAAAATGTGGAATCTGAACGGATCTGCACCTCCAAAATTTTTTGCTGGGTAGTGATAAATGACTCAGTCAGGACTTCTTCCTTTATAGATTTAAATACGAATGAATATACAAAATTTTGTATAATATAAATTATAAATATTTAAATTTTAAAAGCAAACAATATAAATTTCCGCTTTCAACAATATATATGTCACATTAATGAACAAATTAAATTAAGAGAAATAAAAGTTTGATTATTATTCGAGTAGTAATAGAAAAACTATGGCTTAGTGTTTTAGTTCGAATAACATCAGTATTTAATGTTTTTTTCAAAAGAAGTTCACCCCCCCCCCCACATAGTATTAGAAGTTTCATAAGATTATGTTTATGTAACAAAACATTTCTCTGTGTATATCTAACAATAAAATTGTGATACTTTGATAGTAGAGTTTATTATTATTATTATTATTTTTTTTTTTGCAAAATGATAAAGTTGAGCCCGGAAGCTTCAACGCATATTTTAATTGACACATTCTTTTGAAATAGCTCCAATCAAAGATAAATATATATATTTATAAATATTGTGTAGAAAAACTTACTTTTCAAAATTTTCAATAATTTGTCAAAGGGTCTAAATGCTTAAAATTCATCTTTCAACTTTAATTTCATGTACTTGACTACAAAGTGAGTTCTATATTGTTGTCCTGGGCAAAGGACGGGTATTAAATTACCAGTTAACAACAAACATATCTTTCTCAATAAAACTAATTTTTAAAATTTAAAAAGACAAACTCATAACAAAACAAAAATTCAAGGAGAATCAGCCATTATTTTCGAAAACGAACTGTTATGTTAAATGTTTAAATATAGGAATCTAATAAAGTTTCCTTACCACAAAAAATTTGTAGCCTCTCGAGGTTGCTGAGCAGTGCAGAAATATGTTCTAACTTAATTAACTAAAGTTTTTCAATATTTAGTTTAGGGCGATAAGTTGCGTTATCAGTTCAGACTAGTTAGCTAGCAAGTTTTTACAAAACACGAAACATCGGAAAACCCAACATGAAAGAATTAGGAAATATAGCAGTACATTTATTCAGCTTATATTAGCTCGCCAACTGGTGATCGTATAGTTAAAATGAATGCTAGTTTCTAGAGAAAGCAAAAACAAACAATATTATGACCCCAGCCTTATCAGAGTTTAACGGTTTTACTTCGTGTTTTACTGTTATCTCTGACGACTTCCCATTCCTGTCAACATATTTATCGCTTATAAGTTTGACCAGTGGAACATTTAAAAGATCCCATTCTACTCATAAAACCAATTTTTCCAGACAAGTTGGGATTTAACCTTTCACAAAATGGTGTTGAATGAGCTGGGAAATTGCATATCTATTCTATTTGGTGATCTGAATAGCATAATAAGAGTCCCTCAAAATAACAAGAGTTCTTGCTTAGGGAGTCAATAACTTTAAATTTTGGTGGTTGCAATGTTTTAAGTATCGTGTTAATTCCAGTAGAAATAGATTTAACAAAAATAATATCTTATAAAAGAAGAAATTATAAGACATTTTTTTATTAATTTGTTTTACTAATAAGTGAAATAAACGTACACAAAAGTCTATAATACTGATTTCCATATGACCTGATAATGCTACTTATACATTGTCTAATGTACATTTTTTCAAAATCGATTCATTACAAATTAATATTCGATTCATTACAAATTAACAAAATTAAATATAGAACAAAAAGTTCAAGCTACATAATTATTTAAAAGTAAAAATAAAAATGACTCAATGCATTCAGCCACTTACTATATAAACTTGTTTTTATTAACACAGCAAATATTTAAATATCTAAATATCTTGGTGTGTAAGAACTGCACTACAAATGGGTATCTGTTTATACTTGGCTTTGCCATACACATTTCACTTCAACAATGACTTAATATTTTCAAAATTGATGCAGGCTTCGTTTATGCAAGTCAGGGTCCCCTGATATCTTTGAGAGGGGGAAGGGGGCTGTTTCCAAATGATATTGTAGCTTAAAATATATGTACTGCAATATAAAGAATTTAAAAAGTAAGGTCTCTCATCAGTTTTTATGATGTGTAAATAAATCAAGGTGCTCAAGAACTAGATAATTAAATGTGAATGAGTTAAATGGAGCTTGATATTAAATCAAACAAAAAATTTTAGGTTTTCAATATTTATAGGGTTAGAGATAATTTTAGGATACCTTAAAATCGTGAGTCTAGTGCTGGGCCTCGGAATGATTAGCAGCAGATTAGCAGTAGCTGAATGCACGTAGAACAGTGTAATAGGCAACGTAAACAGAAGACAAAACATTAAAAAAAGTTTGATGATGTTAAACTTATTAGGACAAGAATTCCGAATTGAGATAGATCTAGCAATACATTTATTTACTAAAAAAATTTAAACTAATGTATGTTACAGCGGCAACCACGCTTTTAAAGAAAAAAATAAAACCAACCATATTAAAAAGTAAAAAATATTCAATCAAATGAGGATAAATGACAACGATACACAATTGGGAAAATATACACAATTGGAATGCAAATAGCAAATATGCAATCCGAAGATTTTTTTGGCGTCCAAACATAAATTCAGTCAGTGTATTGGAATGTATGTGTACGGCATACGTCCAAATGGTTCGATTTGCAGCATAAAAAGTAAATAAATGGGAAAATACTACCAAAAAAGGAAAAGGTTGTTTTACTTTCATAAAGCACAGTCCTATACACGATCCTATAAAAATGAAAAATGAAGCCATTTGCATTGATAAAAATTCTTCGTCCCTAAAGATGGGATCTTGGCGATTTTCAATGCATTTATTTTGTGTCACTTTGTTCATCTTGAAGTGTCTTTATCAAGTTGTGTAATTTGTCTAGGTGTAGTAATTTGATATAGAATGTTAAGAAACTCAGTCTCTATTGTTCATAAACAATTATAGGTGGCTATGTTCTAAGAATTTCTGAGAATCTTTGGCACTGTCGATCGGAGATAATTTGGTGGCTTTTGTTTTTCTAGAACCAGTCTTGAGATAATTCCCTTCTTCTGGATTTCAGTCTTGAGAAGATCACGAAGTGATTCTAAAAATGCATAATCGAATAAAATTTTACAATTGAAATATAAAATTATTATTTTAAAGAAATTAGTAACATAAATTTTATTCAATCTTCTAACTTTTTGAAACTTTCATCTAATGTACTCTCTTATGACAGATTTTTTTTATAGATATTGAAAGAATATTTCAATTTAACAGGACTTTAGAAAAAGTGTAAAAACAACTTGAGAAATATCTAAAGCATCAAAATTGAAATAAAAATATTTAAAACCAATATTTTTTTTACATGTAAGGAACTCGTAAGGTTCAAAATAAAATCTTTGCTGATTCAACAGGTATGCTTTACTGGTATCAGTTTATTTAAGTCCAAAAAAGTTGCAAATTATCAACAGCAAAATAAAGCCAAATGTTTTTTTAGCCACATGTGTTTTAGATATTAATTAAAAAAAGTAATTTTTAAAAAATTATGGGTGAACTAGCTACACTGGGATATGTGAACAATGAATACTTAAGAAGACAATATAAGTTATGAAGAAAATTATGAAAACTAACAGATTGAAACTCTATTTTTTAGCCAAAGTTCCCAATCTCACTAATGTAGACCAAATAATAAAAGGTGATTTTGTGCATAAAACTAAGATTTTGATTTGAAATAATATTATTTTAGAATTATGTGTATGAACTTTAGAAATTTAAATATGAACTATCTAAACTGGGGGTTATGTGAATAACTATGATCATGGTAAAAAGTAAAGTAAAACCTTCTAAAACTTCCATGGTTATAACAATATTTTTTCCAAGCCAAAGTTGCCAAATATCGCGTTAATGGGAGACGCTTAATGTGGTTTCTTGCTAAAAATGTATGTTTAAACTTTAAATATTGGTCGGTTGTAATTCGTCATTATTTAAAATCCAACATGTTTATTGATTGGACATTTTTGTGTTCATTCACTGGTAAAAGAACTGTTCATTCACTGGTAAAAGAACTGTTCATTCACTTGGCTTTTGTACCACTTTTTCTTTGGACCCCCGAAAGACTCAAAGCAATGCAATATAAAGTCACCTCCTTTTTTGTAGAATTTTTGCATGTAATGACAGATGTGTTCACATTGTCATAAACCCAGAAGCTATATTTTCTTAAAATGTAGGAATTTTCTTAAAATAAATTGCGCTTAAGCGTTTATTCACTGGTTAGTCGACCCTATTTGTATTTATCACGTCCATAGGTTGCTAGGTAACAACTTTCGCAAGAAAAACTAATTCTCAATATTTAAAATGAAACCTTTAAACAAAGCCAAAATTGTGGAAACAGCAAACATTTTAAAATCGAACTATTAAATTAAATGTTTAACTATAGCAAACTTAACTTACCACAAATATAAAACCTTAGCTTTAGATTTGCTGAATAGTGCAGAAATATTCTAAATTGATTGATTTAAAAAAAGACATTCGATATGTAAGATAAACTATATCATATTTAAACTATGGATATTCAATACATTTTTATTTTGCGATAAAATGCGGTATCAGTTAAAAACTAGTTAAAGCTCAAACAAAAGGAAGTATCATAAGATTTGGCTTATCGTACAGCAGCTTTGGTTAGCATTTTCATTTTTGTCAGTAACTTCCTTCTTAACTTGCGTTATAGGAAGTCCACTAACTTTTATATTCAATTAAAACCTTAAAAAGATAGACAGATGTGCTACCAAAAATAGATTTTTTTTTAGTTTCTGATGTAGATTTTTTTAGAATAAGCCCAGATATTTTCTCCACGCCAGTTCCTTTGTTTATTGAAAGACTCTGAGTGTGAAATGAAAAAAAGTTATGTCTTTTGTCTAAAGAATATACAACGAACACCCTCTTTCTAGATATTAATATAGTTACCCGAAATTGACACTCTTAAGAAAATTAATTTTACTCCTTTAAACACATCACATTACTTTACAAACTTGTGACCACAATCTCTGAACTATTGACTATCGTCCTTAAAATTAGTGACTTTGTATAATTATTCTAGTTTAATTTAAATATTAATTTTTTTAACAAGTGTAAAACATATAACAAACATGTAACAAGTATAAAAACATATAATGCGATCCAAAAGTTTAGACAATGACGTTTTTTAGCTGTAAAACTTAGAATTGTGATATTAGATTTACAAAACACCCCTAAATATATTAAATAAATGTTTTGAAATGCTATAATTGAAATATAATTGCTTGATTTGCTATATCAATTTTTTTTCACAAAATAAAATTTTGTATGATCCAAAAGTTTAGACACAAGTACGAGATTATGCTAATTTAAAGTAGATAAGGGCAAAATTTCGAATTTTTATTGATGAATTATTTTTTTACATGATAAATAAAAAAAAACGATATTCGGTGAACTAAACATATTTAATAACGATATTGGTTCAATTTTACTTCAAACAGACAATACAGCTACTTTAAATCTTTATTCAAGTCATATTTGCTTCAAATGTACAATTTTACATTTCTAAATACAAACCGAATGCTTACCAGCCCATCTGCACCTTAATTGACCACAAATTTGTAGATTTAGAGACATGCATTGATCGATTTTCTTGATGAAAAGTGCAGTATTTTAAATAAAAAATTACAAAATAGCAACATTATTCTTTTTTGCACTTTAGTACAATGCAGAGATAGTCACCTCTTCCAAGCAATTATGTTTCAATTATAGCATTTCAAAATATTTAGAAGTGTTCTGTAATTCTACTAATCACAATTCTAAATTTTACAGCTAAAAAACGTCATTGTCTAAACTTTTGGATCACAGTGCACCAACCTGTCCCTATTATGATGGACATGAATGTCCATATTAGGGACAGGTGGCTCCATATGGAACTACTACTGGACGTAAAAGCCACAATTTCAAGCGATTTTGTAATAGAGAGGATAAAAAATATTTAAAGTTTTGCGGGGGAGGGAGCATAATAAATATCTTTAAAACGTGCACTTAAGAAGCGAGGGAGGTCATTTTCGGCTGTGGTTCCTCGAAGACCTTCAAAGGGCAGTAATGTCCCTAATATACACTAATTTATTCTTAATCAACCAAATAAGGTCCCATGGAATTTATTTATATATGTTATAAGTTTGTGAATCAGAAACTTTATATTCCGTACTTGCAATGGAGACATAAATTGTCCAAATTGGGAATCGGGTGTAGTTTTACAAAATTCTAGCCTAAAATTCATAGATAAGATCAAAAATTGTTAATTACTAACCAAAAGATTCATTTTCCTTCCCTCCCTAGATTACATACAACACAAAAACTACTTTCTGTAAGTAAAGATTTCTAATTGCAAAAGATTTTTCGTTATGCATAACAATAAATCTAAACTATAACTTCCTGTTTATCTCGTGAATTACAAGAGAAATAATTTTTTAATAAAGTATAAAGTTGCTTAGAAACTGTTATCCGATATAAAGTTTCATTAAGTACTGTAACTTTATAAGTTTGTTTCTTAAAACAAAAATGTGTATTAGTGGTGCTGCTATCTAGCGGGAAAATATTGAAAGTCATTTAAACCTCGTTAAAAAGGTTGGAATATCCCCTTTGGAATAATTTAAACTCTCTTTTAATCTTATTTTTTTTTAGAAAACTCCTATTTTGAAATATTTCTCTGTTTTTTTTTATATATTTAGACTGCAAAATTAGTTCAAACTGGACATCAGTTCAATTTGTCAAAAAAAACCCCGTAGGAGATGGATGAAATAACTATTTTGCTTCTAAAAACTTTAAGTAATTTAGCTTTGCACAATTCTTATTTTTCATACAACATACTATAAAATATTAGATACGTAAAATATACTAAATCTTAATAACTCAACTTTTACAAAGCTCAATGATTAAACATTTTTTATTTCTTTTTACAAATACATGTTTTGCAAAACGGCATACAAGTACAAAGAATCAAATAATCGATACACGCATCTCAATTGAATTTAGTGCATAAATTGTTTTAAGTATCTGTTGATTTTTACTTCTTATTACTTTCTACAGTTATTTTTATACATCTATTATTCATTATATGAAAATTATATTTATTTTTTTAGGACATTGCCGTAGAATCAGTTCACTCCACTAGTTACAGACCTTTTTGCTGTCTTATGGTGTACTTTAAATATTTAAGTATTTTCTTATTTTGAAATCTTGATTAATTGTACAAAATTTCTATTTGACTGCACCAAGAAAAGTTAGATAAAGGTAAGATATCACGTATAAAATTACCAATACACACATGTAAAATTTATAGAAATAAGTACAGGGTTTCCGTAGTTCAAATAAAATTTACCAGGTCTTTCTCTATAGCGAACTATTTGTACCAATTACACTAGGTTCGGTATGGGCCCTATTGATGAAAGAAATACTTCTTTAATGAAAAATAATACATAATTAGATCTCCTAACCTAAGTGCTTCTGTGTTAATTTGAATGGAAAAAAATAAAATTGTTAGCCACATTTCTCAGGCTGTATTGAATATTTTTACAAACGATTTAAATTATATTATAAATATAGCTGACTTATAGGTCTCTGTAATCCCACTTTTTGAAATTCAAATATTTTTTAGAAAAAATATTTCAATGAATAATTTCATAACAAAACATTCAAACCAATTTAAAAAAGTTAAATTATTCAGCCTTGTAAAAATATTCAATAATGCCTTAGTAATATGGCTTAGAAAATATTTCTTTGCATTGGATAAATACGAATAAACTCTGGTTTGAAGACTTACGTAATTTCTCCTCAAGAAGAAATATCGACAGAAAGTCAAGAGTTAAATGGGCAATTTCATAAAAATGTCAACTTCGATAAAATAGAAAAAAAATGTTTTTTTTAAATATTTACAAATTAAGTTAAAAAATATGTTCCAAGTTTTCAAATTATGGTTTAAGATAGAAGTGACAATAATGGAAATGTATTTACATTTTCCGAAAATGAAGCTCGATGCCTAGTGGACAAAAAAGATTTGTTGGCTCTGCCAATTCAGCCAGCATTTCAACTAGTTGGAAATCGTCCTCGATACGTGTTTGAAAAACCTTTCACATGTGAATAAATGTATAAATTGCAATATTTAATATCTTAAGAGAATTCTAAATAAAAAAAATCTTTTTTTTCTTTACACACTTTTAATATAATATATATGTTTATGAAACTTTTAGTCATTCCGTCACGTCAATTGACAGTTAATAACTTAAAGCATGTTGCTGGTAGGTAGCTCTTAATTATAATTTTACATAGCTTATATATCATATTTAAGATATGAATTATTTAGAAAACTAAATGCATTGTTAAATTCACAGAAATGCCAATTTTTAAGTACCAGAGGAGGCGGTCGTGGTTGAAAAAATGTCTCTCCGTCACACAAAAAGAAGTTAATCAAAAATGAAATAATAAAAAACTTAATTTTTTTATTCTTTTTTTATTTTCTTTTAACCTTTAACCCTTAATATATAAACTGAAAAAACAATTTTTCGTTGAAAATAACTTCGTGGTAATTGTTTTACTTCAATTCTACAATTCAAAATGTCATTCTGTCACATATGGATTTGCCCATACACATTGTTAAAGAAAATATGTTTTTTTTATGTCCTTAAACGTTACATGTATTTTTTTGGTTAATAATGTGATTAAAATGTTATTCAGTTGTAAGGTTCGTTTGGCTTTCCTTTTTAGTTAAATAGATTTGTCCCGATTCTGTTTGGGCAGCATATAAAGAAAGTGGAAGACAGATTTGGAGAAGCAACGACAAGGTGACGATCATGCGATTATTTCCATGTTGGGACATAAATATCGTTAGAAAGTTCGAATGTTGGAATCTCATGTGTATCCAAAAACGATGATTCGATACAAACATGGTAAATAAATAGGTAATTAATATATAGCAGAAAACATCACCAAAAAGTTTTGATTTTGCCAATGCGTTGAAACATAGTATGGTCATAAAGGCAAAGAATAGGTACGTAGAAAACTGCTGGATATACACAAATATTGAAGGTTGGTTATTTACAAAGAAATGATCATTGTCGTTATACATAGGTTTTCTGTTACACTTGTAATATCCGTTATATCTGTTATATCCGTTATAAGCATTTCGACTTTTCGGTTGATGCGAATACCTTGATAATTCGTTGTTGCGGTTCTCCATAGATTTTTCTTGAACTTTTAGAACTTTTAAATTGAATTTTAATTTCTAGAACTTTTTACAATGTTATATCTTTCAATAGAGATGAGTTTCTTGAATTAATATTGTTTTTACTCAAATGTGTTTTGATGCATTGTTATTGGAGAATACAAAGAAGAATCGACCACTTCAGTCTTTCAAAGGATAAGAAGAAACTTTTAAAATCTTGCTTTTACGATTAGTATCGTTTTAATATGGAATTGTGTCTGTTTATAACCTGTATAGATTGTACAAAGGGAAATTAAAATTGATTCGGACACATGCTTCCTTAAAAAAATATCTTTTGATGAGTATCTGGTATGCTCTTAGCTAAATTTTTGTGTTTCTTGGATGATTTTGTCAACTTGTGGCTTGCATCAACCCCTCCGCTAAGTTACCTGAAAATATAAAATTTATAGAAATAAAAAATGCAAAACTCAGAAATATACTTGACCCAATTTTGTCATATGTAAGTAACAGGTGTTTGATTATTGGTAACATGCAGTCAAAGAGAAAAAAAAACACAACGAAATGTATAAGTGTAAAAGGATTCCTGAATATTAAAATTTGCACGCTATTCTTGTTCTCTGCATATGGAGGATTCTCCCATAAGTGAATAATTTGAGCACCTTAGATTTACATATGCTGTAAACGAGATTTTCGGGATTTTTCGACTGTAATCAAACCAGGACTGATTCGAGATTTATGAACACTGAGATCAACGTTATTTTTGATGCCGCTGTCAGGTGACAACTAGGATCAATAAGAAAACGGGAAATCAGGACGCACTGCTCAGCGTCCGTTTTTGCGTTCTTACAAACCAGGGCTGTAGATGGCGCCACGTCTGATGTCACCAATGATGAGGTCCTGAAAGGGCCCGGTATTGACCCAGGGACCTTTTGCGTGCGAGCCCAATACTGAACCGTCTGCTACAAAGTAACTACTCGGTCGCGAGGGCTAATATTTAGTATTTGCGCTGACTGCCACAGAACCAATGAAAAGTTTTGAAATAGCTCTTTTAAGAGACGAACTGAAATTCTTTTCGAAACGGAGTGAATTTATGTGATTCACTCTGTTAAAAGTTATTCTAAAATCGCTCCTTTTGAGCCAAGTGTTCTTTTTTCAGCTAAAGCGCACTCAGAAGGAGGCTGTTGAAAACTATTTCGTTCTTTTTTTGAGTGAAAAATTCACTATTTTGTTTTAAGAGTGAATAGTTTTGTTTTAAGTGTTTCTGTAATGCATTTTAGTTAGTAGTCTTTAGTTAGTAGTCGTAATTAATCTGTAGTTATTTTCAATGAAGTAGCAGTAAATATTACTTTAAGATAATTATTAAAAAAATGTCACTTCTGTCCCCATGATTATGGAACATTTTTAAATGTAATTTAATTGTTTAGTGTGATGTCACGGGGTTCATCTCCGATTCAGAGGACCTGCTGGTTGCAGAACCGATTTTGAAATCGTATGATTCAAATTCAAAAATAATTTAACATAAGTCTTTTTGGTTAAAATACATTTTAGTGCTAAAAGTTATCTCCACCAAATCGAAAGCAGGTTACAATTTCTGAGCTAACAAGTCAATAAAAAATTTAACAATAAAGAAAAAAAGATGTTTAGTTTATTTATTAGAGTCTTCACTTGACCGATGGAAATTTTGCAAATTATGACAAGTTGAGTTTCCAGCTGAAAGTGAAGGTAAAAAAAACCACTGAACCACAAAAATGATACACTAAAATTTCAAGTTACCTTAAAAATAAACTAATTTTATTATCTATAAAATCAACAGATTTTTTAATAATAATGTCTCAATATAAAGCTAAATAATCAATTTTTATGCGTCAACCACTTTTCTAATCATATATTTTAAGTTAAAAAAACTCAAAATTAATCTAAGTTAAATTAATTTCACCTATTATGAGTTAGAAGATATTTTTTGAAACCTATCCCCCCCCCCCTCACACAATTCAGTTAGCATAATTGTCAACTCAGTTAATTTGTTTTCAAGAATGCATCATAGACTTTTAAAACAAAATTTTAAAATGAATAAAATAGAAGAACAAAACAGTATTATAAGCAAAACTACAATAGATTTTTCTTTTTAAATACAATTTAAACTTTTAACTAAAACTACTAACTAGCCTCAGCATGTTGTACTCAAATTTTTACAATGTTCTTTTACATTTAATCTCAAATTTTTAACATAAAAAGTAAAAATCCAATAAAACAGCGCTATTTAAAAAAAACACACATTAAAATTCGCCACTAGAGTTGACATCATTTAATTTTACAGGAAAAAAACTTATATATATATTTTATACTATAAATAATATAATTTATATAAAAAACTTATATATATATATTTACCTTTTTATCTTCAATTTTATAAACTCTGTTGTAATTGAAGAAACTGAATACTGTAAAGCGCTGTGCAAATTTTAGTATTGATGAAGTTTTGCTCTGAACATTGTTGCTACGTTGATTGGGGACGTTATCTTTGGTAATTTGGTAAAAGAATTGAACTTTGACTTAACTTGTAAAAGTTTCGGTTTGTGTATTTTGTTTGTGATGTTAAGATTACGATGTCGATAACTGATATTTGTTAGCTTTAAAATGGTTCGTAATCTTCGAACACACCGCACCTTAAGAGGGTTGGTCTATCCCATAAATCTAATACATTTATTTTAAAATCTCAATATCGGGCCTAGTATTGCTTAATTATCAAAGCATTTTTTTCACCAAGTTCGAATATAGTAATAAAAAAAATCATTTTTCTATAAACTATAGCTATTTAAAAATTTTAAAAATCAAATAATCATATGATATTTTCCCTTTAATTTTTTAAGAAACTGTTTTCGAGGAAAATATGCTTAAATGGAAAGGCTCAGGGTCTGATTAGCAACATAAATGCTGAATGAATTTTCTTTCTCGAGCCTCGAATGGTAAATCACGTGGGACACGTGGAATCAGAGCGATAAATTAAATAAATAATTCTATAGCTGGTTTAGTGCTGCCATCTTGTTTTACACATTAAAAATATTTTAAGCTCTTGGTAATTTATAGCAGAACCATTTAAGTCTTTATCGGTCTATACTGTTATAAATGCGGTAATAAGAAGACAATGTTGGCAAATTTTGGTTTTACTCTACTTTTATTACATAGAAAGAGAGAATTTCCGTATCGATTTATTCAACTGTACGTCCGTTCATCTCCTACTTTCAAAGAGCAAACTACGAATGTCACTTGTCAGTGCTTGTCAAAATAATACAAAGGAAGTTTATATAATTAATTCCCGATTTCATCAAAAACCCTAAACAGAAGTTTTCTACAAATATTGAAGCAAATTTTGGTTCGTTTAATTTTTATTCGGTTTAAAGCAGTTTATAAAATTTTATTTTTTAGCCCACAAATATTTTTTATTGCACAAAATAAGAGTTTTGTGGCTTGTATTTAGGAATTGATTCATTTTTAAAAAGGCTGATCTAAAGTAAAAATATGTAGGCTTTTATTTGATGATTAGTCATTATAATCTCCTAAATAATTATAGGTTTAGATTCTTAGTATTAATTCGAGAATTAAAGCTCTAAACCCTAGGTTTAAAAAATGCAGGTAGAAAAAATCGACCCAAAAAGCCATTGGGTTGTGTAAATTACGACTTTTTGAGTATTAAAAAGAAAGAATGCACAAATTTAAGCCTTCTTAAAGCTAAAAATAGCTTTTTTCAATTAGTAAAAGTCAGTTTCTCAGAGGTTGTAAATATAAAGAAAAATTTTAATAATGCAGTGCAAAGTGAAAAAAAGAGAAATTTTAGTACTTCAAAATGCAAAGTATGAAAGTAGAACGGTGATATTAATAAGGTAGGAATTAGAATTTTTTTAAAGTAGCAGACAGTATGTTTTAACTGTAACATACTTAAACAAGTATCAAATGTAAAACGTCCAAATAAGTTTGACTTTGTTGGTCCAAATAATATATTTGCAGAGTAATTATTAATTCTAATTTTACTTAACGAGTTTTTTAAGACTTTTATTAAAATTGGACTTTATGTCTGTATATGATTAAAGGTATTGACACAAAGTTATTATGTCATAAAATCAGTATTATCAAAAATATAGTTAATAAATTTACCCATCTAAGAAAAATATTTTTGATATCGAATTTATTTGAAGAAAATTAAAAGCGCTCTATAGGCTTATGTTTAAAACTTCATTTTATTTCCTGTTTTATCTAGATATTTTCTGGATTAGAACAGCTTGTGGAGCAGAAATCCAATTTTAAGAAAACTAAATTTCGAATCCTTCAACCCTTCTTGCCTACTTAAAAATACTTTAAAGAAATTTTTCCATCCACAGTTACATCTGATTTCTTTTCAACCATTTTAAATTATATTCCTTATGCTTCCACTGGCTCCCTTTTACATTTTGTTTCATTCCAGCCAACATTTCCAAAAAGTAAAAAAGGAAAACCGAACAGAGCCCTCGAGAGTTGCCGACTAATGGTTCATCTTTTTGTTACCTTCCCTTCATCACTTCTTCGAAATAAGAATAAAAATGGAATTCATCATTCAATTGAAAAGTTCAAAAAGTTTCACTCCGAAAGTTCGAGAAGGGGGAATTGCGAATGTGCGTTGCCACTTTGATTAATGAAGAATATCTTTTGTTAAGTTTGACGAGAGTGGGGGATACTTTTCGACACTTCTGTCAATCACAGCAATACTACTTTGACTTAAGCCTTGCTGAGATGACAGGAATTTGAACTCGTTAGTTGGATTCGAAAATATTCTTTCTCAGTTGACAAAATAGATTCATTCGTCTTCCGTAAACAGTTTAAAATTAGATATCTGTTAAAAAGGTGAAGTCTTAACCATGCAGCGGTTAGCTAGTACCACAAAAAAAAACTACTAAGAGATACACTGGCGTAGGAAGGTAAATTGCAGTAATCAAAATGCATTGAACTACTTTGGCTCTAAAATAATTCAGTGTTTGATTATGCTTTCTTTTAGGTTAGATTTATTGAGATCTTACAGCAATGGTCCGGGTCAGTAGTCTTGATACTGCAGTATCCACTTGTGCTATGGCGTCCCTACTTGGGGACAGCTTTTAAAACCACCCAATAAGCAATTAACAAGTTAATTAGTTCCAAAATTAACCCGGTCCGATAGAAGAAGATTCAAATATCAGTTTTTAGCCAATTTGGTTACAGGTATCAGTCATTTATTTCTATAAAAAATTAAGTTGAGGGTCGTTCAATACGATATTAGAGTTCTTAAAAAAAATTAATAATTTTTTTTATCAAACTATTCAAAAAATTGTTTTAGTAGTTAATTTTAAAGGCATTTAGCATTAAAAACAATGTTAAAATAAACTTTAAACTACGAATAAGTGATACGACCCTTTGCTTTGCATTTATATCACAAAAATGTGTATTTTTAGCACTTAAGGCGTGTCACTCAGTAACTATTAAACATATTTTTTAAAGTTACTTTGCAAAACATACTTTTTAGCATGTATTTGTATGAAAAGTATGTTTAGATTAAGTATATACGTGTAGGATTTTTCTAGGGTCTTAAGAGGGTATACCTACCAACGGCTGTACAACTAAGATATACAACTGCTTCATAAATAATTTTACAGCGAAAGATTCAGTGAATCAATTTTTTCAATGAATTTTGTTCAGTCATCTTTTTAAGTTAGATTGTCAGTTATAGGTACTTGTTTGCAATAATAAGAAGCATTAGTCACCATTTATGTAACAAAAAGGGATACCAACTACAAAATATAAATTCGTTTTATTTTTTTAATGTTTTTCTTGATGAAATTAGTTAAAAAATAATGCTATTAAGGAAGAGGATTTAAAATGGTGTATTTACCTTTATTTGAAATAAAAATATTTTTTTACTCTTCCAATTCCCAATTTTTAATTTACGACAATTAAAATAAGAAAGGAAATGTACCATTATATAGAAATATATGATTGTTTTTGTGTTTTTGAATTTGAGTTTTCCATTTTTAAAAAGTTAAGTTATCGAATAAATAATCGAGTTTTGAAATTTTGCTTCTTTCTAAATTTTTCTGTTTACAGTTACTCGAAGGGCTTCAGAAACGCTTCCAGCGAGTTGATGCACCTTATGAAGAAAAAGGTCCGATGACTTAAAAAAACTTATTTACAATTCACAATGAATTAACTTAATTAAAAAGTACGGTAAACTAATTTCTATTTAAACTAAATATAATAAATCATTTGACAAAGCTTGCTTGATGTGTAAGACATTGCAAAGTGATGTGTTATACATTTTACTAATGCAAATAAGTTTTAAAAAAATAAAGATTTTTTAAGAGTAACTTATAGTTTTTTTTATTTTTTAAGAAATTTCCATGTGATATTTAATCGGCAAACCAAATAAACATCTTTCCTAGACACGAGTTCTTTTAACTTTATTAAAAAAAATTTTAATATCCAATAAATCAGATACTTTTATATTATGATATTTATGCTACCAAATTGTCTGATAATTATACTGTCAATACATTTTTCAATAACTTTGTAATTAATATTACTCCTTAACAATTTTTCTTTAGGATTTCTAAAAAATATAGACCAAACTTGAAAAATCAAAACTAACTCTAGATAGCAAAGTTATTAACCTCAAATCCAAGCAATACAAGGATATTTTTCAACTTTGCTGCCAAAATGTCTGATAATTATACTGCCAAAACATTTTTCATTAACTTTGCAATTAATATTACTCCTTAACAATTTTTTCTTTAAGATTACTAAAAAATATAGACCAAACTTGAAAAATCAAAACTAACTCTAAATAGCAAAGTTATTAACCTCAAATCCAAGCATTACAAGTATATTTTTCAACTTTCATCCAAACATTTCGTTTGAAATTTTATTGAAGTTCCGTAGGAATTGATTTTTTGTTAGGGGTAGAGGAAATATATATCTGAAGTTTCCTCCTTATCAAACGAAAAGGTATTCTTTATTTACTAAAGCTGAAGGAGCTTAGCTAGAAAATGACAAACATCTATAGAAAACTTTTCCTTCTCTGCTTTCTCTGATTTTTTCCTTATGATTTTTGTAGAAATGGCAAACAAATGTTGTTTTTCATGAATCATTATCTGTAGTTTCGGTTATTTTAAGTTTTTTATGAATTTGGATAAACTCTCTTTTTCATTGATCAAATGAAAAATCGATTTTCGTATTATATAACAAAAGGAATTTCATCTTGAATAAAAGTTTATGATGCATAAATTTTCCAAAATACTTTTTAACAGTTTTTGAAATCAGATATTTGAAGGATCAGAATACAATGTTCATTATTTAAAATATAATAATTTAAAATATTTCAATATTAATTTATAGAGAGATATGTTAGCATAAAAATACTCTTTTAACTCATAAAAATACTAACTAAGTACACATTACCACTTAGTGTAAAGTAGAATTTCGTTATTTTTACCTATTTCTTCATTCTTAAAATTCAATGGCAATACTCTACAATATGCACACGTTTCTTTATACTTTTATTATGGATTGAAAGGAAGTGGTGTTGTCAGATGTTACATGTAGAAATATGTAAATTTTCATGCGTTAAATAATTCCGCATAATAATTAAATTTCTTTTTATGTTTCAGATCAATTTCAAGCATGAGGTTCAAGGTGTACAGCTAATTGCAGCGAATGAGAAATAACCTACTGTATAGTGACTTTCTATAGTGATATACTTTTACAAATTTGGCTTTTTAATAATAATTAGTCTTCTATTTCTTATCTTTCAAGTTTAAAACTTAAATCTTGATTGGTTGTTTCAAAGTGTAAAATTCAAAATAAAAGCTTTTAACCCTCCAATTGCATACTGTTGCCATATGGCAAAAAGTAACACATAATCCACTTTATTCTATTAAAGTAGAGCTCCCTCTCGACAAATCTGTGTTATTTTCCATCTATTACATTGCATTTTGAAGTTTTGCTTACTAATAATCCTCATAGATGACAGTAGTAAAAGTGTATTCAAAATTAAAGAGTTAAGTTATTAACTATTGCGAAATTACGTCTTTGAGAGTATTCAAAATAATAATATTAGTACTAAATACAAATCAATTGTTTTGAGAAAAAAAATAGTGATAGTTCAAGATAGTCATTTTAAAATATATTTAGAAGTTTTCTCTAATCATTCTTATCAAAATTGGAATTTTTTGTAGTTTATTTTTACATGTGTTGCCGTTTGGCAACATCATACAACAGTTAGCACAATTTTTGCTTGCTTATGTGTATGGCTTGGCCGTAAAGGATTCACAAGAGTTCTGTGTTTAAAATATTTGGTACCACTTTGTTTTCATAGTAACAATAACTGTTTCATGTCGTATCATATTTCCATTTAAAATTCTGTTTAAAAATTATTTCTTGTATATTTTTATTCATAACTACCTACTATTTGTTTTGTATAAATACATTAATTTTGTTTCAAGAGTAACTAATATTCATAATTATTTTCGTAACTACTTTTTTTACGATAAAATCTAATTGTACTAAATATTAAGATTTTGTTTGTTTGTTATAAATGTTTTCATTAAAGAGTTTTATACTTAAAACTATGTGTCTGTGCCTCTGCGACTTATCATAGAATAATAAAATTATCAATATTAACAATATTAAAAATAAGTTTATTAGGTTAAGTGAAAGTGGTAATAACTTGTAAAAAAATAAATATTAAAATAATATTACTTCTAAAATTTAGCTTTTGAATATAAATATAATTCAATACAAATATACAAAAAATGGTCTGATAATTGTTTTTAAGATTTCATAATTATTGTTTTAGGATTATCTTCGATCAATAGATCTTATAACTTCTGATGTTTCAGTGTGTATAACTAAAAATTTCATATTTTTCAAATCCGTCACTTTTCAGGGCAAATTAAGAAATTTCTCAATCCTATTTTTCTCAATACTGGTAGGTATAAAACAATACTGATATACTGATAAGGTATAAAATAATACTGATATACTGATAAAGTATAAAAACAGTTGAATAGGAAATGAATTCTTGCTATTTTTTGGTTTTTCACTATCGTTTTAAGAACTGCTTCCATACTCCTTCCACTGTTCTTCCAATTTCAAATATTTTAGCATCTGTAGATTAAAAAGCCATATTTTCAATGTAAGTTACTTTTTTTAGTTAAAGTTACAAAAATCTTATTTAGATTTATAATGACCAGTGGCCAGGGTATAAAAGAATTGAAGATGCAGGGAAACTTCAAATAACAAGAGGCCCGGATAGCCGAGTGGTTAGCCTCGCAGGCCCGCATTCTGCAATTGGCCCGCATTCTGCAATAGGCTTGACGATTCATGAATCCTCAAGCCTAATTTCGTTAATTTTGAGGATTGTTTCGTCAAACTATCATTTGACTTTTGAGTAAACGCGAATCCTCATTTTTACGATCGCGATTTGACGAATCTGTATCTTGATTTTGAGGAAACTGAATCTCATTGTTGTACTCACATGCTCAAAAATGACGAAATATTTCTTTAGATAAGACGACATTCAAATCCTCATAAAAATGACGATTCATATTTCCTCACTTTGAGGAAATGAAAACTCGGAGCATTTGCCAGTAAACGGATCGTCAAAATGAAGGAAAATTTCGTCATTTTTGAGCATTCATTTTTTAGAGTGTTCATAAATCAACTTCAGTATCGATAGATATATACCACAAAAGCAAATACTTTTTATTTAAATTTTATCGTTTGTGAAAAATTGAAAGCATTGTTTCCAATATCACAATGTGTGCAGAAGAGAAGCGCATCGTCAAATAATCGTGTTTCTTTTAGGAAAATCATCTGGAAGTTTATCCTTTTCATTGCGTTTTAATTTAAAAAAGAATGGTTCTGATAACTGTTTTCACATTTTCCGGCGATCGTCTTAATATTTGCTTCAATAGCTAGCCAATTCTCCCAATTCCCAGTATTTTAGTATCTATAGCTCAAAAAGTCATATTTTTTTCTACATGTCACTTTTCAGGTCAAGTTACGAAAAGTCTTAAGAATCCTATTTTGCCCGATACTGACCAGTGTCGAAGGTATAAAGGAATCGAAGATGGAGGGAAACTTCAAATAACAAGGGAGTGATCTTAAGTACCTTCTTTTGATTTCCATCGCTCTATTTTTGTGCCTCCTTACCCTCCCCTCGAAAGAGTTTGATTGATTTTTACTCCTTCCCCTGTGACCCGATCCCGAATTGCTCCTTCAGAAATCCCCTTTGAGGAGTTTTTAATACTAGCAGCACCACTCCGACTTTCGACGGAATATTTCTTCTTCTTCTTTTGGGATCCAAATCGCAGGAGGCATCATCTACTCTCGTGATGTTTGGAAGTGTATGTTTGGGTTGATTTAAAGGAGTGTACTTTTCTCTTTTCAAAAGCAGCGCCAGGGATTATTCGTGACGAGTCTGGGATGATGAGTATAGGGGACAAATTGCCTGAATGATTTCGGTATTGTAAAATGAAGAACTTGGTGGAAGAACGGGCTAAGTGACAAAAAGGTGAAAACGGGAAAATGAGCTGCAAAATTGTTCGTTTGGGCATTCATATATGAAGAGTACACGGGAAGAACCGATGATTTATTAGGCGGACGCCCGCAATTCTCTACTTGGCGGACATTGGCGGCAGAAAACCGGTTTCTCTCTTTCTTCTTAGCTTGGACGAAGCACCGGAATCGTGAATCGCCTGAATCTTGGTAGCTAGGAACCACAGAGATAGTAGTTAAAGTATTAGAGTGGAAGATCACGTAACCTACAACACTGGCTTCTTTGGGTCTCTTCTGGGAGCTCCTTGCGCGTCCCGTCGTTAGCATTGGAGGTCACGTGATCTGCCACTCTATTACTTTAACTAGGATCTCTGTGGTATTAAGTGGTTTCCTTACACAAGTTTAGGCGATCACTCGCTATCATCGGCAAAGTGGCCTGCTAAGGAAGCTTCTTTACAAAATCAATCGATTTTTCCCGTGTACTCTTCATATGTTGAAAACAGTACTTGTAAATTGTAAAAAATATACCAAACTTGTCTATGAAAGAGGAGAAACTTGTTATTGTAGAAGTTAGTTATGTATTCATTGACGCAAAAATCTCGATTTTTTAACAAATGTCATTTAGCACGTTCTTCCAGTAAGCTTTTCAAATGGAGTTGACTTTCGCCATGAAACCCAAATATATGTTTCTTGATTCGGGATTTTGGTGATGTGACAGAAAAATCACTTCGCAATTACTCGTTACGAGTCTGTGTTGATGAGTAAAGGCAAATGATGAGTAAAAATATACCAAACTTAAAGTTTATGAAAAAGGAGAAAGTTGTTATTGTTAAAGAAGTTATAAATGTGCTCTTTGACATAAAAACCTCTATCTTTTCAGAAGTGTCACTTAGAACTTTCTTCAGCTCTTCAAATGGAGTTGACTTTCGCCATGAAACCCAAATATATGTTTCTTGATTCGGGAATTTGGTGATGTGACAGAAAAATAACTTCACAATTATTCGGGGCGAGTCTGATGATGAGTAAAGGACAAATTGCCTCGATGATTTCAGTATCATAAAATTGAGCTGACTTTTGTTATTAATCCCAGATATGTGTTTTTTGATGTGGGATTTTTGTGTTGTGACAGAAAATCACTGTATGAGTAACTATATCCTTGGTTCTGGATTTCTAGTTTTTCAAGTGATTTCATGACTTAATCATGAAGCAGTAACTCATAAAACTTCGAATATTTTACTAAAAGTGGCAAGATTTTTTTTAAAGTAGAAAAACTGTTATATTACTAATTATGCACTAAAACTAGGTTTTGAAATTTACAAAAAAATGCATCCGATTTTAATAATTTTTTTCAAACTATGTTTAAAATACTTAACCAAACTATATGCAATACGCTTTTTCCCATTTAACAGATTGCACGAAGTATTTTTTATACCTTTTTGTAAAAAAATTGTTTTACATAATTTTTTAAGAGTTAAGCCTCTTTTTAAGTGACAGTTTACACTTATATGGCATTTATTTGAAAGTCAAAGAAAATATAAATTAAATTAAATGTGATACACCCTTGGAAAGCTTTTATTACCAAGTTACACAATCAATTAAAATTTAATTGTATTTTAGAAACACTTTTTAGGTTATGACATCGACTGATAAAGCAACTGGTGATGATGACATAATTATAAAAAATGTTTATTGGTATTAAAATAAATTAGTGTTTTTGACTTATAAAATGATAGTTCATTTATATATTATTTATCTACTATTTATATATGATTTATATTGTTGGTTTTGTAATCTAAATTCTTTGAAAACGTTTATTAAATCACCAAAATTTAATCAGAATTTTACAAAAGTTTTGTTTTTACCTATGTATAGGATCCCAAAGAAATGATTCCGCAAATCTGATTGAAAATTCTTTTATGCATTTTTCAATAAATATAATCATTGTATAAACTTTCCTACAAATGAATTCTATGTTGAATTAAAAATATACGCATTTACATGCATATTTAATTAAATATTTTACGCTTTTCTATTATTATTACTTTATATATTTTGGGAAATATATCTAGAGTACTAGAAGGTAGATTATGAACAAAACCATAATGAATGTGGCCTTTGATATATGCAGCATACACTTTACAATGTAGATTCTTTAAGACAAAAATACGGGACAATTTTCAATTTACACAGAAATGTGGTTACTTTTATTTAATAGGCAAAATAATATTTATTCAATACAGTTTATTTAGTATTTATTTATATAATTATTTACACAGATACATTGAAATAAATTTTCAATTTAATTAGCTATTTACTTTTTTATACAAAACAACATTCATAACAGGGCAACAGTGCAATGCTTAAAATGGGTGTTATTTCCTTCCAATTGGGAACTGCATACATTTATACAACCTTTTTTTGGAAGGGATGGCCGAGTTTTTAGCATCGCAGGTCAGCAGTCTGCTTGCTGTAACGGGTGCGGGTTCGATTCCCGCCTTCGCCCTGAGTGTACTTCCTTTCTTTGTGACAGTAAAAACTCTTTCTGTGTATGTCTTACTAGACGGAAGGCTTATAAGCGGGTCTCTGATCAAGCATTCAAGCTGGAATATATATGTACCTACCCTACCCTTTTTGGGAAACACATAAAAATCATTAAAAAGAGTTGCTGTAATAAATTCACGCCGAATGTTGTGCTACATCAACAGTGATACATTGTAAATTCTTTTAGACAAAAGTGCAACGGAAGTTTGGCATTGATATTCAGCATTACCGAATCGCAAACATTAACTTAACTTTATTCCATTCACACAGGAAAGGAAATCCGATACAAAGAATTTTGAAGAATTATCGTGGAAAATAAAATCGCGAAACGAATGACCGTTTCTCTCCGAGGAAGGTTGGTACATATCTGAAAATTAAGAATAGGCTTTTGTATGAATATTAGTTTTATTTTGATTTGGTATTTGTTAACTGATGTTTTGGCATAATTAGTTGTATAATAGGCTGTTTGTGACAATTATTTAGACCCTGGAAAATGATGAGAATAGCACATGAGCTGAAATTCAATGAAGCTGGAAATAAGCATGATGACATTGTTCTCTAAAAAAATATATATATTAGTTTGTATATATCTCCCTCGACCAATTCTTGATAGGAAACGGAGAGTAGAGAATTGTAATATTTATATGCGTTAGAGAGAATAACGAAAAGGGGTTTGCTGTATATCTAAGGGCAACTCAGTATTATGGCGAGGACATATTAACTCTGATATTTCCAGGTTGTTTAAAGAGCTTGATGTTATTAAAACAATTAAAATCAAAGAGATGAACTGGCTGTACATATAATACGAATTAAAGAACAAAACCCAGTCTAAAAGACTTTTTTCATCTAAACCACTTACAACCGGGAACGAGGAAGACCTTGCATTTTGTCAAATATATTACAACAACCAAATTCATCAAAAATAAAAAAAAAACCCCTTTCGGTGAAAACGAGTTGCTTAAGAAAACATATTGCAACATTTGTTCGACACTAGTATTAAAATTAGCGTGGATGTTATTTTGAGGTTGCCGTGTGTGCGGCTGACCACTACAACTTTAACTATGATTGATCGGTGCTTTGGAATCTTAAAATTAAGGATGAGGCTCCATAGCCCAGTCGTCAAAGCATCGCCCTCTCATACAAAAGGTTCCGTGTTCAAATCCATGCCACATACTATATACAAAAATTAGTTGGCAAACTAAAAATTGATTTATAATTGTGGTGTTACAAGATTACACTGGGACGTACGTGCTCTTTAAATTTGTGAAATCAAAAGTCCCGACGGCGTTGGGGTACGATGTCGCTCGAAGTCCAGTTGGGAGATAGTTCGGATGTCGACCTTGTCAACACGGTTCCAAATTACGAGGAAAAATTGGCTGGGTTAAAATTTTTTGGTTGTTTGCTTCTAAAGAAGGCTGGAAATAGACATCCGGAAGCAATTTATTTACCAAATGAAAGAACCGTAAGAAAGCTGCCCCGGTGGTGCAATCGTTAGGATGCTAGCCTTTGGAGCTGCTGGGGCCGGGTTCGAATCCCGGTCTGGCATGGATGTTTGTGACCGTCAATAAATGTTGTTATTTGTCTATGTGTTTGTGTTGTCCTTTCTTTTGTGTGTCTCTTGTGCTCGTAAAAACTCTTTCTGTGTCTGTCCCACTTGACGAAGGTTTATAAGCGGTTCTCTGAACAAGCACACAACCTCGAACCTTACCATACGTGTTCCGTACATTACATACATATGTTATGACTTATGACTTTCTTGGCGGGGGGCAAGATCGCCAAGCACTGCGACTTTAAGTCTATTGTACTAAGCCCCAGAAATGACACAAGCACAAGAGACACACAAAGAAAGAGACGACACAAACACATAGACAAATAACAACATTTATTGACGGACACAAACATCCATGCCTGACCGGGATTCGAACCCGACCCCAGCAGCTCCAAAGGCTAGAATCCGTTACATACGTTACATACCGTAAGAATTGCTATTTTTTGTGACTTACATCAGTCTTTCTGTAAGTCGTTCTGGAACCGCGAAGAGAATACGAAAACACGACTCCCTCTGGATCGGCGCCAAGCCACGCTCGGCCAAATATGATGAAATATACGCCGCATTCGCTTCGAATCGGCCCGGGCAACTGCTCTCGGTTACGCAGTCCGTGATTGTATGTGGCGTTAGCAATTATTGAATGCGGCTGAAGGCATTGATCTTACTTTTGGGTCAGGCCTTTTTTTTCTTTGTGTTTTGCTTTGGCTGCGATGCTGGTGAAATTTGTTAGGCCAAGGTTCTGATGAGTGTTGAGACTTAAATTGGAAGAAGTTTTTGATTAGTGGTGAATGTTAGCTTAATTTGTATGAAGAGTTTTATTTTCTTAAATTAGAAAATGAACCAGTTAACTTAGATATAAGTGAAATATGTAATCAATAATATTTTTTAAATCATGGGGTTGTTGAGTTTTATGTTTTTTGTTACGTAATTGTATGCATCGTTCGCAGTTATTGAATGCAGCTGAAAGCACTAATCTTATTTTCAGTAATTACCAGTTATACTTTCTTACCGGATAAAAATACTAATTTGCAATAACTGCCAGCCGTTACTAAGATTAAGCGAATAGAGGCTAAAGTTCATTTGCCTCTCTTTTTATAGTTCACTTTTGCTAAATACTTTTATTTGATACAACAAGAGGATAGAGTTTATTTGAGCCTTCATATTTTCCAAAAATAAAGTCAATGTGGAGTTAAAAAAGTTTCAGTAGTTTTCAGCATAGTAGAAAATAAAATAACTTTTGCAAAAATTGCCAAATTGTTGCAATTTCAATTACACAAGATAGTACTGTATTTTTAAATTTTGGAGTCTAAAGTGGAAATAATCAAATTTTGAAGGAATTTTTCTCTCCGAACAGAAATGCTACTCTGAGAGGTTTTTTATTGCCTCCAGTTTTAGAGAAAAATGTGATTTATGTGCTAAATAGTTGCTCAGAAACAAACAGAAAGAGGTTTAAGGGTTATAAGAAATCAAATAATTATTTGTTTTATAAAAATAAACTTGAATAATAAACATTAAGGCTAGTAAAGTTCTGAAAAAAAAAGTAAAAATGGCTATATTGACTGTCAAGAAATCTTATTTAAAACGAAAAAAGTTTATCTTGGTAAAAAAAAAAGGTCGTTACGTATATTTTCTAGAGCAGAGATAGAGATTTTCTAGATTTAGATACAATAATGAATATAATTCGATAGTTTACTACGATATTTTGAAAAAAAATCGTAAACGCACACAACTAAAAAAATGAATTACCTTAATTTCTTGCAGATTCTACATTATAAAAATATATCTCTAAACAAATTATGTTAAGTTTTAAAACACCATGTCTTTATCTTTGTATTTGCATTACAACACCAACAAAAGCCTGTAGAATATTTTGGCTTGGACATTATAAGACCGCATCTCAGAATTGCGAATCTAGAAAATTTAAGAGTTGAAACTTTCCAATTTATCTAAACTATTATAGAAGTTTCTAGTTTTCTCTGAAAATGTCCTCAGAGAGTTCATCCCACTTTCGAATTCTTATCATGTCCCGGATGTCTGTGCAGCTTACACAAAACAAAAAGCAGCAACATACAAAATAAACTTCTTATCTAAAAATTGCTTAAAGAAAGAGCAACAGTTACACTAAAATGAATTTTTTGCTTGGAAGCGAAAATACATTTTTCAGAGAATTGGTATGAGGGAATGCAGCAAAAGATTCAAAGGTTTAAAGGATATTATTATAAAACACAACACTGACATCGAATAAGAATATTTAACGTTTTTGCTACGAAGGATTTTTGCTTCCTCATAATATTTGATTGGAACATTTGATCGCATCCTTAGTTGTTTGGGTGTTTTGGGGCGTTTCAGTAATTAAAGGGGTTACGTTGCTGAAGCAGAAAGTAGCTTGTCATATTTTATTAACTAATATCACGTGCATTAAATTATTCTTCTCAACAACTAAGTTTCATGCTGCGGATTAACTCTAATTTTATATTAAATCGTTTTCACTTAATTTCTTTTTTATAATCTTTATTTCATCTTCGCTTCGAATAATTTCTCTGATATATCTACTCTATCATTACCATTAAAACACCCTCGATTCTTATAAATAATATTTATTTGCGAACAAAAATATGAGAATATTTAAAAGCAAGTTAAATAATCAAATTATGATATTACCATTGAGTAATTTAATGCGCAAAAATGACTATACTTTAAAAATTTTCATTGTATGATTTCAATCAGTCATCAATTTTATTGTACAATTGCAGGAAAGTAGGATATCAATTTAAAAATAATACATCTCAACACATCGTATCAAAATGACGGATAAAGTTTCTGATATCATCATCTATTTGTAAAGTAATTACAAAATATACTCCAGTTACTCTTAAGTTACTTAAACACCCTATCGACTATTTTTTCATTATCGGTCGTACATTATCCATCTACGATGCTATCAACAAAAAAAATTAAATATTCATTCTTAATTATACATTTCTATTCAAACTATTTCAAGCTTAGCTGATTTTTCTCATTAGGAGCTGATTTCAAAGACCCTACCGCAAAATCGAAAACTAACCCGAAAATGATTGATAAACTTTCGCACTAATTACCATTAAATAATTCCTCATTTTCTAAGCCCCTTTTAATAGCTTATAAATGTAAAGAAAGTAACACTAAAAGGTTTCTGGCGTACGAAGGCTCGATGCTTTTGATGTTATGAGGGTAGTTTTCGGACATTTTATCTGAATGTCTATAAGTAAAAATAAGTCAAATCCGCTGAAGAATTACCCTCTACGCTGTCTCATCCAACATTTTAGTGATAATAGAAGCGTGTAGGTAAACTTTCTAATGACTTGAATCATTTTTATATTGAGTTATTCATTGCACTAATGAATATTCATAATGAGACACTGTTAGAATGGCATTCTTCATTGCATAGAAACAACTAATGGGTTTAATTATTCACCCATTGAATGAAGAATCCTAATCTTTTCATTTGTGATTCAATGTGATCATTGAATGCTTTTTTTTAATGCTTTTTTTTAAATGTATTGTAACTAAGTGGTAGCTTTGAATTTTTTGTTAAAATAAAATTTTAAACATTTTTAATTAACTTTATTATTTCTACATCTTTTGGGTATTAGATTTCTGTTTAATTATTTGTCGAGTAATATTTTGAAGAATTATTCTAAATATATTTTACAATGAGTAATTATTGTTTGACTTTAGAATAAATTACTTTTTTCACCCTAAATTATCGATTGTGTTTCCTAAAAGTACAGATTTTCATACGAAATTACAAAATGTACTATTACTTAAATGTTATATTACATTAACATCAATCTAATTTTTTTTTAAATACATATTATGGTATCCAATGACTGTTCCAAAATTGAAATTATGGAACAGGTAAATTGCGAAATTTTAATTCGGCAATAATTTTACTACGTTGTATACTCTGGTCAATTAAGACAATTTTTTTTGCTAAATCATTAAATTACTAAATAATTGTTAACTAATATTAAAACTATATCATATTGAACATTTAAAAATGGTACAGTTTACTTACTTTAGTTCGTAGCATAAAAATACTTAGAAAATAAAATCAGTTTATATTAGCCAAACTTTTAAAAGAAGTATTTTCTCCAAAACAATTTCTCGGTTAGGAAAACAATTTATATTTTCTTCTTTTTCATTTAAAAACAGAATTTTCCTTGTGTAGACTTTTCCGGTTTATTTTGTTTTTCAATTTTTCCCTTCGATGAATCTCTATGAAATCTTAAACTGGTTCAAGAAATTCTTTTTAAGATATTTTTCAAAATGTTAATCTCTTCAAATAGCATTTTATCATGCTTAACTTAAATCAATTTTTATTGGAAGCAAGTTTTGAGAATAAATGATTTTTGCCCCAAATTTAAATGCTGCAAGTGATTTTTTATTGCCAAACCCGTTGAGAGCATATCTAAGCAGCATAAATATTTAAGCGAAATATTTTTCACGATTATGTCGTGCAGAAATGAATAAAACATTTATTTTATAGCATATATTCCATTTCAAATGCACAATAAGTTTAAGAGTTTTTATCCAAAAGTAATTTCAAGTAAATTTCAAATCTTACAACCAAAATTTTACATATAGTAAGTACAGTCGTAATTTTAAGAACCGTCAAACCAGGTATCTTTGGCCATGGGGGAAAACTTTGTTCCATGAGTCGGAAAAAGATTTGTTTCTTAATTTCTCTTCAAAAAATGATCACATCTTAAATTGTTTAACATTTTTGGAAAAGCGGAAACATTCGATTTCATTTCACGTACAAAAATATCTTTCTAATTCTGGCAATACTACAACGTTTTTATTCTTACGAGCATTTAATGACAAAAATCTATACCTTCCAATTTTTGTCTGGAACACTGAAAAAAATATTGAAAATAGCTAAATAAAACCCTCTATTCGATTTTTTTATTTATGGGGATAAATATTACACCATTTGCTTTAAACTTAATTGGATACTTTTTATGATATATTTAATTATTGGTCACTGGGAAACTTTTGCCAATGAATGCGAGAAAATGTAAAGATTTCTTTATGGAACATTGCACTTAAAACATGTTTATAAAAGTGTATTCTGTTTAACTATTTTTGAAGAAATCTCACTTTTATGATTGTCCATTTTTGAGATATTTTTTTAATCAAACGATTTTAAACATTAAAAAGATATAGATAAAATGCAAGAAACTTGCAATACTAAAAATCACAATTGTCGAAATGTAAACATTTCAAATTTCTAATTACGAATACATTATTTTCCCTTTCATAACAAAATATTTTGCTTTTTATAAAGATATTTGTTATTAAATCTTGCTTCAAAAAAGAAGTTCTTTTCTCTTATTAAAATGGAAGTTTTCTTTTTCTTTTAAGTGATAATCAATACTGGTATTCATAATATTACATTCATATTCGTTATTTCATTCTACGATGCACTTCAATATAAATGTTAAGTTTTATAATATTTTTAATAACTATGTGTAGTGTAACTTTGTCATTTTTAACTTTAAAAACATTTTAAAATTACTATTTAATTCGGTAACACAGCCTTTAATTATGTTTAAAAGTATATTGCTTTTGTATTTCATGCTTGGACTAAAGTTACCCGGATCCTAACAGTGTTCTAATTTTTTAAACTAACACCAATTTTTTATTAATTTATAAAATATAATAAAAGTGTTTGGGAATTATTCCTAAAAATACAATACTTAGAATGCATAAAGATTTTTAACTATTTAAGTAGTTTTTGTAGTTAATTTTTTCTTCTTTTGCAAAAAACCAAATGATTTTGGACCAAAGTTACCCGCACTGACGGTAACAGAAGCTTTAAACACGACCTACTTTGATCTTAAAGATTAACTAAGATATTTTTGTTGGCTACAGTATTAACCCATTTACTGCCCATTAATGAATGCAATTAACATCCGATTACGGAATGATATTGTTTAAAGTTTCGAAAATTCTTTTTCGCATAATTTAATTTGTTTTCAACATACATTTTTCAGTACTGTGGTTTACATTTGTCTTATATTTTCTTTATTTAAATAAATTTAAGCAGAAAGGCATTTTTGCACGATAAATTTTCTTGTCAATCATAGTTAATGTGAGTTAAGTATATCAACAAAATCTTGATGCATCAGAGTAATAAGTGGCCGTTGCACGTTATTATGTCATTTAGTTATGATAACGAGTTAGTTTTCGTATGATTGCGAGTTAGTTTTAATATGATTATACGTAACTCATTATACGGTTATTGTTAAGATGGTTAGATCAAGCTATATGGTGCAACAAGAAATGCCTCTCAGATCTGGGGAATATGCCGTGTCTCGTGGAATATGCTGTTTTAATTCAAAACAGATTTCGCTAAGAAAAAAAAAACCAGTTCAGAACCCAATAGCTCGATTTTTTCTCAAAATAATATAATGGTTTCTTATCAAATTAATACAATTGCTCATTTAACGATGTTGCAATGTAAACGAAAAATTGACACTTGTTTCAAAATTCGATTGATTCAATGGTGAATGTACTTTTTCCTCTTTCCTACATTATAAAATACAAAAATAATATATGAATACACATACATAAATTGGAAATACATTTATAAAAAATTTTCGGCATAAGAATTTTAGAAAAATTAATCGAGAAATAATTTAAATCGAACGATAATTCGAAACACTTTAATTGAACATCAATTCGAATAACTCTAACGCCATTGATTTTTATACTTTGAAAAATTCATTGAAATACTTTTATTTGCGGGCAGTAAACACCTATTCTTCTTCAAATATTTATCTTATCAGTATATTCTCTTTTAAAAAGACAGCCGAAATTCTTCCAGACTTAAAAAAAAAAAAAAAAACTAATGTTTATAAAATACGTCTCCAGTGGGCATTAAACTCTTTTCAAAGCGCTCACAAAATACAATTTAGTTTTTTTCCCTTAAGGGATTTTAAAATCAATTCAGAGCGTACAAAAGAAAATAACTCACGGGGGACAGCGATTGAACCCCTGATCTTTGACCACACATGACTTTTCCAGAATGTAATCAACTTTTAATGCCACAGTTATGTTCCAGTCGCGGTTGAAATGAAATATAGTTAGGCTTTTGATTTCTTCTCTTCTAATTTTGATTAAACGCCAACTCCACTATAGAATTGACTGGCCTACACTCTTAAAACAAACGAGCGAATTTAACTCAGTCTGAGTTAATTTTCACACCTCCAGTCTTGAAAATGGACTCCCCCGAAAGGAGTGGATCCTTTGTGTGTTAAACCTCCGACAGGATCACTCCAAACGAGTGATTTTAACTTAGTCTGAGTTAATATTCACTCCTTCCCAGTGTCGAAAATGCACTTCTCCTACTTTAGTGGATTCCACTCTTTTGTTTTAAGAGTGTAGAAAAATACAGATGATAATTTTTTTGCTGATTTGACATAACAGGACAACATAAATTGAGCGTATAATTGTTTTCTTTACTCCTTTACCTCTACATGAAAATTTTGTATAGATTGCATAGATTAAACTTGTGATATTAGCTACGTTACAACTTAAACTCGTGATTTTGGCTACCCTACTACTGAGTGACAGTGATTGCGCCCTCTAGAAGAGAAGAGTATAAGCTTTTTAGCCCATTACCCGGCTCGCCAGAAGAGACAGTCACAAGAGACACACAAAGAAGGACGCCACAAGCACATAGACAAATAACAACATTTATTGACAAACACAAACTTACAATGCTTTTCTGGTATTCGAACCCAATCCCAGCAGCTACAAAGGCTAGCACTCTAACCATTGCGCCGGCGGGCCGGCATCCTACTACTGGAACTTGTGATATTAGATGCCTTTCTACTTAAACTCATGATATTTGCTGTATACTATCAGCTACAGGGTGAGGGACTTTGTCTACTGCAGAAGTCCAAAATGTATTAATAAGAACATATACAGGGACAATGCCAAATAAATTTGTGCCATAGCATGGCCGACTCAACTAATAAGGCCAGGCGAGCTCTCCGTGACGTCACACTATTATTCCGGTTCGGGTTGTCGACACGAGAAGACTGAAACCTATTCGAAACCTGAAAAGTATAGTCAGGCTTCCGTGAATGGGTTTCATAGTTTTTCTTCGGAAAAGCTGACAATCCGAATCGGACGGATAGAACCAGTAAAGAATACACCTGAACTAGCAATTGACGCAGCACGAAATAGGCTTTTGGACATTGGTCAAAAAGTAATTTTTTTCTGTAAATGTTTTTTTAAATCCATTAGTTTAAATTGTCAAACCTGGTCCGGAATTTATGTATAGTAACAGTCTTTCGCCCTATCCATTCATCAATGTATGTTTTTATATAATATGCGCAGGCTTAGTCTTCTCTATAGAAGGTAATGGTACAGCGAGGCTTTCAGACATCACTAGCCTATTGAATCTAGCAGTGGGTTTGCCATCTAAGCCGACTGTCTCTCCCAAGAGACTGCTTCGAGATGAACTCCAAAAAGACGCTTTTTAAAACGCTCCCATTGGGAGAGAATCACTTGGATCCTTAACAATGAATGTTTCATGAATGAATAATCTTTTGATACTTGGTTCCGAAAATTACTCGCTTCGTTTCAATTGCGCCATACATTAAGAATCCAGTATTTATTCCATGTCGTTTGTTGAGTTTAACGACGCAGAAAGATGTAATTGCTTTGTATTGTTATTTGGAGCCTTTTAGGGAGTTTGTTAAAAAATAAAATAATTTATGGATTTAATAATACTTAATGTGTGTTATGAAATAATGCACAATGCGACTGTTATCTATGAAAAAGTGAGTGCTTATATTAAATTTAAATTCAAAAGGAAAGGAAGAAGGTAAAGTGTTATATGCTTAAAGAATAAATATATGCATAAAGTAAGTTCTTAGTTTCTTCACAGTATTTTCATATTTCTCAAAATTTAACAATTTGAAATGCAATAAAAATACTAGTAAAAATGTAATAATGAGATAACTATATATGAAATGTTAATAGCTCAGGAGATAACTATGAAATGGTAATAAGCGTATAACATCAGAATATTTAATTGTTTTTAAATTTTTGTACGAATTTAGAAAATGTTGAATTTGGATAACTAATTTTCTTACCATAAATTTAAAAATGTTTGCTTTTTTAACTGAATTATAAATCTTATTTATTTTTAAATTTCAAAAGACACATTTAATACCGGAACTCTCTAATAATTAAAATATCTTACACAATGCAAATATTTTTAAGGCGTATCCGACCGTTCTTAATTTAATGACACGAAATATGCTTAGTTTTTTCAACCGATTCTAATGCAAAGAACTAACTTTATCTGAGTAAATTGTTTTTATCATATATTTTGAGCCGAGTAATTCTTAATTCTAAACATACCGCAAAATATTTCAACGCTTTAATTACTTACTTCAGGAATTTACCTCAGTGCAACAAATGCCATGCCGGTTTGTCAAGCATTTTAAATATTCAGAGCTAATTTTATGCTTGCGGGAAACACAAAGAAGTTTTTCGCTATTGTATAATTCAAAAGTATTCGAGGTATTCCCCGCTAAGTACATTCTTAGGAACCCCTCTGCTAAATTATCTTTTTAATCCTATTAAGTACACCGCTACGGTTATGGGGAGAGACCTTGTTCCGTTAAAGAATAAATTCAAATTTATTCCTTTATCATGGTAATTAAATCGGGTCTTAAAAGATGCGCCGGCGTTTAATTGCTGGTTAACAACTCGTCAGGATTCGTTCGAGATAGTTGTAACTGCATTCTTCAAGACAATTATACGAAAATGTTACTTACATTTGGAAAAGGCTCATTGCTTTAAACAAGGTTGGTGCCGATCTGGCGGCGTAGTGGTTAAGGCAATGGCCTCAGGAGCTGCTGGGTCCGGGTTCGAATCCCGTTCAGGCATGGATGTTTATGTTTGTCGAGTATATGCGGAGTACGTGCTCGTAAAATCTGTTGGGTCCGAAAGTCCTGTGGGCGGTCATTGCGCAGTTTCCCATGGGTACAGGTCCCTGGAGAAAATTTCCCTCCCCTTCAGGGACATGTCTAAATTGCGGAGGTGGCAACAGATGGCAACATCTGTCATATGTGTTTGTGTGTGTCTTGTGTTGTCCTACTTGACGATGGTTTATAAGCGGGTCCTTGCGACCAAGCACACAAGCCTGAAAATATATGTCCACCAACCAACCAACTAACAAGGTTGGTATTAGTTGGTATACATATATTTTCAGGCATGTGTGCTTGGTCAGAGACCCGCTTATAAACCTTCGTCAAGTAAGACAGTCACAACACACACACTCACGCGCAGACACACACATACGTGACAGATGCTGCCATATATCACGCGCCACCTCCACAATTTAGACATGTCCCTGAAGGGGAGGGAAATAGTCTCCAGGAACCTGTACCCGTGGGAAACTGCGAAATGACCGCCCACAGGACTTTCGGACCCAACAGATTTAACGAGCACGTACTCCGCATATACTCGGTGTATCTTCAGCGACCAGGACTCGATCGCAGGACCTTTCGATCCGGAGATCGAGACTTTGACCACAGGGATCCACACAGCCTTTTAAACAAGGTTTCTGGTTATATTGCTTTTTGGTAAGGTAAGTCTGAATTAGTGTCGCACTGAAGCTACACGAGGGCTTTTGGTGACGGGCATCCTAATTTAGAGCCGCAGTCAAGTGACGAGCCGACACCAGATTTCCTTTGGGATTTCTTTTTTATTCAGAAACAAAAGTAAAAATATTTGAAATACATTCTTTTTAGACAATTCAATTTGTGCATGCTAAAGTGAAATTTAGTCCATGCTTAAGTGTTTACGTATCTAGTGACAATATTTAGTGTTAGTTGCTTTTACAAGTTTACATAATATTTTTTGGATTATCTAGTTTAATGCAGAACCATTAGCAAAATTATTTAAAATGCAACTTTTTTTAACAATTCAGTATAATCCATCTGTATTAAAACAAACAAACATGTACGTGACGTGGCCCGCAGTTATGAAATAGTTTCACGAATGGATCCAAAGTTTGATTGATCGAATCCAAATAAAGTACCAATTCAATAAGCGCGTAGTTGAGAAAGATGCAAAAAGAATAGCTGCACCGTCTCATTTTTTGCATAAAAGTAGATTTTTTTGACATTTACAGGAAGTTATTCTCTTTATGTGAGATTGTTTGAAAGTTTTTAGTTAATGCTTCCGGTAAATTTAAAGAAAATTACCGGTAATTTTTTTTTCCAGAACTGTTCTATTTTTTTACAATAGTAATGCTGAAGTCATTTCGTATTGATGAATGATGAAGAAAAGAATATGAATATAATAAAAGAAATATAAATGAAAAAAAAAAGAATGTATCCGATATTTTTTATAAATACGGATAAAGAAATTAATTACAAATTTGTTTAAAATTGAAATTGGTTTAAAATTATGAACGATAATGACGTGTAGGATGTGTTAAAATATAAGAAATGTAGTAAATAGAAAAATTTTTTAAACAAGAAAAAATTATTAAAATAAGAGGAGAAAATTGTAAAGTTAACTTGGGACATAAGAAAAAGAATAAAAAGTTAAATATGTTAGGAAATAAAATATCATGGTGGCATATGGATATGGAAATGATCTTATGGATTCTAATTCGCTAATTTTGCAACGACTCATCACTGTTAGTCGATGAAAAATATTAGGATTATTCGCAAGAATTTTTTTTTGCATTTTTAGAATAACTTTGAATTTATAAACAAAGATAATTTTAAACATTTAAGGCATATTTGAGTAAATGGATCTCATATCAACATTGTTTCACATACGAACTTTAGAATAAAAACTTGTTCTAAAATATTCAATGGGATTGTTTCCCGACATTAATGACAAGAGATCCAGTGGTCCTTTTTTCATTTCTTGTCTAGAATAACATTTGTTTTGGTATTCGAAAATGAGTTTTCTAAGAATATTTTACTAATTAAATTTTCAAAACGGCACCCTTTTGCTGTGCTATTGGTTGTTGCAATCATTTGTTAAAGAAAGTTTGAAACTTTCGATATATATGCTATTTACACTTTTGTCGAACTATTTTGGCGTTTTATAAACTATAAAAAGTTAGGTCTTCTAACAAGCAGATAGGGTTTCTGAAAAGATAATTTTTTTGTGAGGCTATCACCGTTTTTTATCGACTAATGTTCCAAGAACATGAGATGTCGAATTTTCTGTTTCATCGTTGATGACGAAAATAAAGGAAGAAAAAAAAATGGCGGAATACAAAAGAACCAGGTCGTTTACTCATTGAAGGGTTTGTACGAGGACATTGTTTACTAATTAATATTCGGTTTCGGTAAACATCGTTTTGATAAAAGAATCCGGAGGGATTCCTTGCCTAACTTTTTTAACCTGGGTTTTCAAGCCAAATCATAAGATTCTTCGCCAAATGCATAAATATTTTTGTATTTGCTAACACCTTTTGTAATTATTAAAGAGTTATTTTAAACTAAATAAAACAAAAATGACTTGGATGTTTCTTACTAAAATAAAAACTAACTTTAAATAAATTTTAAGAACTACATATTTATAATTTTGACGACAATTTCAATGTGTTGGCGACTATAGGCAAGCTTGGCGATAATATCCCCGATAACTAGAAGACACCCGTAAACTACACTAATGTCTATCATTTATCACAACATGGGTGTGTCAGAATAGCAGTTTAAAAGTTAAATAATACATTAATCATTATTCAACAGTGGTCAAAGTCAGACTTTTTGGAAAGATTACTCGAAGTTGGGTCATTAATTGAACATTTTGTATCTCCATGTCTGTTTTCTTATTTAATATTTCGTTATACAATGGTATTCGGGGCCAAGTTTCGAAAGGATAAGTAATGGATGTTGAGTAAAATCGTAAAAATGGTAATTCGAAGAATAATTAATAATTATTGAATAATATTATACATTTTCATTTTGAAATGAATATATTTTTTATATAACAAAATTCTAAAAAAATATTCATCAGAATCTCACAATTGAAATAAAAAATACGTAAGTTTGAGTATGGGTTATTGGACAGCATATGGTTTGTGATTAAAAAGTTATTTTTTTTTTCGTGTAATGTAATATATATCCATACTTCCAGTTTAATATCAAATCAAAATGTTTCGATTAACGTTTGAGAACTTCTAAGCTGTACAGGCCACGACTGCATGGCAGAACATCTACACAAGATCGGTATCGTGGATACCAATCCATATCCAATCTGCAATCTGGAATTAAGAGCTCTGACCATCTCCTGGATTGTACGCCTCTAGATAGAGCTGCACTGAAACAAAGAGACTTTCTCACCCTATACTGGTAGGCAAGAGAATCATGGGCAGATAAGAGATGACCATCTTCTCCTCCACTCTTATTCCTTAGAATTTGCTACTTTTTTCCGTTTCTGTAATACTGTTGCCGTTCTGTGATTGTCTGTCTTTTCTTTATTTAATCTAGAAGTGATGAGATCCAGTATGATGCATGGATTTAATTCCGAATAAAGCTGTATGTAAAGAAACAACCTTTTAAACCCTGTTGATAGTGCATACACATAGATCGAAGTAATGTAATAATGCTGTGTTAGGAATGCTTTCTTGAAGCTTTCCCTCGCAGTAACTTTATAAAGAAAAACACATATGGTATCATTTTTATAATAAAAGAACACAAGAAAAGTAAGAGGTGTAAGCGTTCAGTAATGAACCATTCAAGCTGTAAGCTCATAATCTAGATTTAGATTTGGTCAACAGTGGATTAGACGAGGTTGTAGTAACGGGTTAGTGCCGGTCCGCCGGCGCAATGGTTAGTGCTCTAGCCTTTGGAGCTGCTGGGCTCGGGTTCGAATCCCTGTAAAGGCATGGATGTTTGTGCTTGTCAATAAATGTTGTTATTTGTCTATGTGTTTGTGGTGTCCTTCATTGTGTGTCTCTTGTGACTGTCTCTTCTGGCGTGCTGGGTAATGGGCTATAAAGCCAGCCTACACTCTCCCTTCTAGAGGGCGCAATCACTGTAATTTGTCATTTGTCATAGCCTGGTTAGTTATTTGATTCAACAAAACATAATATTTTTTGATGGATCTTGGTGGAGAAACTGTGGTTTGCAACCAGAGCACTCCAAAGAGTTCTATAGTAGGGTAGAGACTGAATCTACCAACAGCACCATGGACCAACTCGGAGGCAATATAGGGTGGCATGTGGGGTCCGATGGCCTAGTGGTTTGGATCACAGGCGATAACGCTAGCAGTCTTCGCGCTGTAATGGGGGCTGGTTCGATTCCCGCTTTTGCCCTGGGTGTACTTCCTTTCGCAGTATCAAAATTAAAAATTAACTATCACTTTTGCCACTCTATTCGGGCTCCGTAGTGAGCCATGGCTGCCGATGGCTCAGTCAAGTCGTTCATCTATACCCTTCTATAGAACTCTTAGGAGACCTCCGATTATAACTTTTTTCTTTCGATTTCATAATGCGTTTTAACAACACCATGTAATGGTTGTTGCTGTTCTACATTACGATAATTGTTTGGGTTGTATATGAAAAGACCTGTTATTCGTTTAAATAAAGCAATACTCAACAGGAGGCACATTGAAATTTTAATTAATCTTAATGTCCAATACATGAATAATTTCTACAAGAACAAGTATACCTCTTCTTAAGCAAGGCTCAATAATTGCCAACAGATATTACGCATTTCTATTTGAATGATAGCTTTTGGACAGGTAAGCTTGTTATGTAAAGTGCATATAGAGAGGCAACTAAGAACAATAACTAAACACAAAAATTTATGAAATTGCTCCGTTTTAAGTCTATGTGATGGATATTACTTAATACTTAAATGGTATTACAAATTTAGTACAAGGACTTTTCTAAAAAAAATGTAGGTTTATTTTACTTCATTTTATGTCAAGTTAATAGCCTTTCGATTAAGTTTGTAGACGTAAAACAAAATATACTTAAAAATGTATAATAAATAATAAAATATTGATAAAAATAATCATAGATTTAAAAAAATCACATGATTCGAAATTTAATTAACCACACACCACCAGTTTCGCCCTAGCTTGTCTCCGAGTATCGAAAATCTTTCAGAACCAAACCTGGGAATCATTAATAAGAACCCAGCTCTAATCAATGGTGTACAATCACAATGTTTTCGACACTGCAAGTACTTCCAACGTTTCACAGCGGGAATGTCAGGCACAAATCACTGGTACCCCTACTTTTGCCTCTTTCCTGTAGCTTGTCAATAACGCAGTGTGAGGCGGATAAAAGTTTCTACAGAATGGTGATTCCGTGAAAAAAGACTGGGTTCATTTGTTAATTAACGTGGCAGTATCAGCTGATGTAGGTACATGAGATATTAGTGAAGGTTCGTTCATAGTGAAAATTATGTATGTTAAGATTTTCTTTGGTGTGACGCTTTATGATTATGGAGTAAGTTGACGGAATTCGCCAGCCCGCTGGCGCAGTGGTTAGTGTGCTAGCCTTTGGAGCTGCTGGGATCGGGTTCGAATCCCGGTAAAGGCATGGATGTTTGTGTTTGTCAATAAATGTTGTTACTTGTCCATGTGTTTGTGTCGTCCTTCTTTGTGTGTCTCTTGTAACTGTCTCTTCTGGCGAACTGGGTAAAGGGCTATAAAGCCTACACTCTCGCTTCTAGGGGGCGCAATCACTGTCATTTTTCATTTTTGTTAAGTTGACGGAATTCAAATTATGTGAGGAAGCTTGCAGTGATAGCAATCCAATTTGGAATAGTGAGTGTTGTAAAACAAAGGATTGTGAAAATATGCGATATTTCTTAAAATCTATCGATACATTATTCAGTAGTGGGTAAATCTAATCGGCGTTAGTAAGCTAAGTTTTTGTAATAGAAATTGTGCAAGATCTAGTCTTTTTCCAAAAAAAATCTGGATACGGAATTTCACACTGATTTGTGTCATGTTACACTCTGGTAAAAGCAGTTAAATTCCAGAGGAATAATCTTGTTCGCTTTTCTCTCTCTTCTTTTGGTAAGCTTGCTTCTATTTTTGGGTGTAAGCTTACTATTTTTTTTATGAAAATAAGTAACAAAAGTTTTTTTTTAAGTTCTGTTACTAGGGAAAGATCTTAGAGTAATACCTTGTACTTTGAATTAATTTGAGATTATGATTGTAAAAGTAAAAAGAATGATTGTAGAGAAGTTGCATAGATTTCTTTTCCTAAATGTGTCTGAAACTGTGTTAAAGGCTTTTAGAGGCGTCAAATTGTTAACAGCCATTACACCATTTTGACGGTGCGAAGTGAAAGTTTTCTGCCATTCTTGAGCACGGCGTCAACGAACTAATTGAAATTTAATGCTACGTTTTACTTATTAATTTATTTAAGCCCAGCCAGTCTGCAGGTGCATAGGACATTCTGCTTCAAAGCTGTTCGATTATGTTTTTATTTAAAAAAATTTAACGTTTAATATTTTAAGAGAATTTATTATTGTTTTTCTTACTTATCTGTACACTATCGTAAAATAAATTACACTCTTTGTGCCAACCTTAGTTGGGTAAATAGAAATATGCTATGGAGAAGATCCTTATGCGCATGTAAAGAGTCCCGTAAATATTTGTGAATCCATCCAGAAAACATGTTTGAAACATTAATTTCGTTTAAAGTCTAACGTATTTCAATATTATTTGAGAAAATTTGGCAATTTTATCAGAATGAAAAGTATATTTTGGTTAATTTGTATTCTGATCATTTTGTATGCAAATATTACCTTACAATAGTATCCAACTAACGGACAAACCGCGCTTTTCCCTCTCCCTTTTTACTCTTTGTTTTTACCCAAGTTAGGGTGGCACGGAGTGCAGTTCTTCTCACATGAAACTCTAAAAGAAAATCCAATTAACTACTTTCATTTTATTATCTACGCTAGTTATAGTAATATTACTGGTAATTACGTGCGCCTTTTATATAAACTGTTCTTCAGCTTATACAATTGTTCTCAAATAATCGACTTTGTTACCTAACTTTTGAACCCCTAAGAAACTTGAAACTGTTGTAGTAATAATCTTATTTCACTAATATTCACAAAAGTAGGGTCTTAAATGTTCGAAATTCGAACAATTCCTTGTGTTGTGTAGAGGACGATAAACATAAAAGAATGACTTCAATTAAAAGTTTCCTTCGCCAGATTACAGATCCTAGTGTAATTAGCGGTCTTCAAAGATTCTCGTGCTATTGTTCGCATTTTCTCAATCATTTTAAATCTTATTATTGCGAGCATTGAAAGTGTACTGCAATGAATTGACAACGTTGTAAATAAAACTTAAGAGGAAGTTAGCAAAATATAGCTTCAAAATACTATTTACATTAATATAAATAGAAAAATACAACTATTCCATGAAATTCTTCCATATTTTAGTTACATAAATACTAAAATTTGCTTATTTAAAACTTACTTATTTACTGTACTGTAATGAATTGACAACGTTGTAAATAAAACAGAAGGGAGTTAGTAAAATATGGCTTCAAAATACTATTTACAACAATATAAATCGAAAAATACAACTATTCCATGAATTTCTTCCATAATTTAGTTACATAAATACTAAAATTTGCTTATTTAAAACTTACTTATTTACTGTACTGAAATGAATTGACAACGTTGTAAATAAAACTGAAGGGAGTTAGAGCAAAAAATATGGATTCAAAATACTATTTACAATAATATAAGTGGAAAAATACAACTATTCCATGACATTCTTCCATATTTTAGTTACTTTATTACTAAAATTTTTCTCATTTAAAATATTTTTAGCATTATGTGTTGTAAGTTGAAAAATGTTATACAAATTTAAACGTATAAAAATCCATAACATAGAAAATATGAGAAAAAATAAAGAGATATTCTGACTACTTGGTTGCCAACCATATGTTTTATTCAAAGTCAAACAACAAAATTTCGGTTTGTGGTACATATTTTACCTGCAAAATGCTTATTCTTATTTTCACTTGAATGGCTAAATGTAAAAAAGGTATCCACAGAGGAAAAAGTACACAAAGGAAGTTACCGATACGATTTTTCTTTTTAACATTTTAGTTAAGAGGATTTATCAGCCAACTTTATTTAGATTCTGACTCGCTAGGTGGCGTTACAAATTTTCGCCAAATGATACGTCTGGCGATTTAAAAAAAGGGATACGTTTCTCTTTCTGGGGAATGGAGCAGGGCAAGATTTCTCAATCACAAGATAAAGATTATTCGATTGTAATCAGGTTTAGACTAACGAAAACTGGTTCCGGTACTCTTTTGCGAGCCCGGACGATGTTCTGGAGGAAAAAAAATGTGTTGTTTGGTTATTTCTCTTTCATTTAATTTTTTTATTTGTTTAATAAATTATATTTATTTTGTAAATATTACGATCTTTCAGGAAACGATTTCTTTTCTGGTTTGCTCGTACTAATACATTATATTTCTATTTATAATTACCGAGATTTGATACCGCTATGAACTGCTCTAAAGTCATCCCTGTAAACTTCGGAATACTAGTTCAGCTTCGGCACATAAACAGTATTGTTCTTAAGGCGTCATAGAAGTCTTAAAAATGTGCAAAGAAGGTGATCTTTAATGTAATTTTTTAACTACTCAACATATTAGCATATTTTATATGTAATTTTATAAAATTTATTTATTATATAACAAATTTTAAAATTTATGAAACTTCAGCCAAAACTAAAATAAATGATAACAAACATAAAACTATTTGAACACATAGGGATTAGGCTTGCGTGCCAAATTTTGAGGTCAAAATTGAAGAAATGAGCAAGAAAATGACTTTATATTGTACAAATATGTACAAACAAAGACTTGTACCTAAATTCTGAGCTCAATTTTAATTAGAATTTATGTTAAGAGCTTATGTTAAAAGCTCTGAAAATAATTATTTATTAAAATTGAGTTTAGAAATTAGGTATAAGTCTTTGTTTGTACATATTTGTGCAATATAAAATCATTTTCTTTGTCATTTCTTCAATTTTGACCTCAAAATTTCGCGCGCAAGCCTAATCCCAATGTGTTCCAATAGTCTGATGTTTGTTATCATTTTATTTTAGTTTTGGCTGAAGCTTCATAAATTTTAAAAAATTTTATATAATATGTAAATCTTATAGAATTGCATATAAAAAAATTATTCTTTTATATTGAGTAGTTAAAAATTGCATGAAAGATCAAACTATGCTTTGTAGTACCTTCTTTGCACATTTTTAAGACTATGACCCCTTAAATCTAGTTCCGTACTTTTAATTGTTGGCGTAGCAATCTTTATGTTTGTTAAAACTAATGGCATAGTAATGCAAAAGTAGAAACCCCAATGTATAATGAATCTGTCGTATTAGCAGTTTTAAAGGCAATAATAAGGTCAGCAAGATACAAACAAACGCGGGTTTATGGTCTTCAAAAACATGTGCAGGAACCTTTTGTATTGCTAGTGGCAGTTTGTCAATTTGTTCATTCGGTTGCTCTTGTAAATTAGACACTGGTCTCTTTATTACAAGCCTTACTCCCGCCACTAATCTGTACATTCGTTCTGAAAGAAGCTTTCTACATTGCACACCTTTGGAGCCGGGAAATCTTGACGTGTTTTTTGCAACTTTTCAAGGCCTCTAAAATAGCGTCGGACTGCGTGATTGGCACATTAAACTTTCAGTACTCTGCCACCAAACGACACATGTTCTTGAATGTTGCTCGAGAAGTTCTTAAAGAATTAAAAAGCCTTCATGTGCAGTTACTTAAGTACTAGAATGAAATTCTCGTCGAAACGCAAGGGTATTATAATAACATTAACTGCCACCTATAACCATTTCCGCACAAGATTTATAACTTCAGAACAAATATAGACTAACCAAGCATTCAGTTACAATTTGAATCTCCAACTCTAAAAATTGGCCACTATAGTTACATTTTTTCTTCCGCAAATTAAATAAATAATCTTTATAGTTTGCTAAATTTATTTGCAGTTTGAAGAATAATTATGTAAAATTGAACGAGTCACATCCTGTAGCATCCTTTCCGTGATTTTTGGCAATGCTTTGAAAATCTCACCTTAAATTACACGAGATTCTTGTAATTAAATAACTATAATATTTGAAAAACCTGATATATTCAGAACATTTGGCAATGATAAACATGAAATAACTCCAAATTGCACTGATAATTAAAGGAATTTAATTGTAAATTAATACCAATTAGCTCTCAAAAAAAGTAACACTGTGAACCACTATCTTAGTAAACAAATATAATAAACATTAAAAAAAATCACATTGTGGTATATTTTTTATAACGCCATTCCAAATCGATTTACAAAAAAAAATTAATAATCTTTAACATTTCAAATAAGGTTTTTGTGGTATTGCTGATGTGGCAACAGTAATTTAAATGACTAAAAATTAAATTCCAATGCTACTTTAATGGGTCGTTCGTCGACATGACAAGATGTCAGATGTCCGTATGGACGTACAAACAGAAGAACAAAAAGTATGAAGTTAGGTCCCTGCTGTCCTATCTTTCGATGACAAAAATGATTCTTAAGATCTGATGGATAGAACAGATTTCGCCACCGAAGTAAGGACAGACAGACGGGACACTTTGGGAAGACTACCATGTCAATACCTTCTTTTCTATTAAAAAAATGCTTCGAATTTAAAAAAAGATTATAAAATATTCTAAAAATAACGTCAGGGCTTCATCCTCATTGACTATACATCCCAGGACCCCTCCCTAAACATTTTTAAATAAACGTTTATATTTCTCCCTTCAATAAACCCACAGACTACGGCCGTCATTTTAGAAATGGTAAACCAAAGGTCACCAAGTGATTAGATTGAATAACTCGTCAAATATTCAGCCAAATGTAACAAAAATTAAGATTTAGGGTTTATGAGGATTCTTAATATTTCTAAATTATAAAATTGCGTGCTGCCATTGGAAATTTTAAAGTTAATAGCATTTTTAATATGAAGACGGCTCCTTATGCAATTTTTTTTGTCCTGCAATTAACTCATGATGTTATCTAAACACAAATTCAAAAAGGTGCTATAGGATGACTAACGTTCGAAATAATCACTAGTGGGAACTTTTTCCACAGCTGTACATATCAAAATAGCTAAAAGTATCCAAGCGCCAATAGCCCTCGTGTAGCTCTAGTGCGACGATAATTTAAACCAAATCTAATCTAAAAGTATCCAATCTATACTACAACTAAAGTAGTCAAGTTTAAAAGTCGCGCGAAATTCTTTGACTGGATTTATAATGAGCTCCGCCCACTTTTCCATGTGGTTTAGGTTTACAGTTTGAACGATTTAGATATTGGCGTTTTTTTCCTTCTACGATTTGGCGACATTTATTTTTGTGTGTCATCAAATTTTAAAATCACAGATTCTCGTTTGTTATGAACGTTTTTGTCATAAAAAGTACTTGAAATGTAAAAGCATCATTTAAATTCTGTATTAACATACAAAGATAATGCATGAGTGAATTATTTAAATTAATAATAAATCTTTTTAATCAATTAACCCAAGTTGTCCTACAGATGTCGCCACGATTCTCAAAATGAAGCTTTTAAAAAAAATTAATAATTAAAAAACTGATTGATATTGTTCCTTCAAATCTTTTTTAAATTGTCTTTCATCCCTATTTGCGTATCTGGTGCAAACAGATCATACGTTTAAAAAATACTTTTCAAGAAACTGTGATTTGAAAAATAAAGCATTACGTGTATAGGACTGACAGTCCTTCTTAAAGAAAAAGCGTTTGCGGAAATATCTCTCTGTGAACTTGACATTTTTCTTACTTTCAACTATTCACTGCTTCGTTATTAAAAGGTTTAAAATATACGAGGCTTTTCTACCGTGGGCTGGTTAACTTACGGCCAACTTAAAAACAACGCCGGAGAAGTTCTCTTTAACATGAGCGTAGACAGAAATTTTGACGTTACTAACCGAGTGCCGAAGATGGAAAAACTAGTTCGGACGCATTCGGAATCCTAAAACTGTTATCAGCCGTGAACGAGTGGTTCCGAACAGGTTTCGAGACAAGTTCTCTTCATCTTCGGAACAACGTCACTCGGAACTATGATGTCAAACTGTCCGTCCCCGAGCGTGTTTGGGAGAGCTCCTTTGGCCTTAGTAGTTGAGTAGGCCGTGGTTAACTGCGTTAGCTAGACCAATGACTTGAACCATTGTTGTAATGCACTCAATTACTCTTACCGATAGGAGGGCTGTGAGGCGCCCTGTGGTCAGTGTAGCGATCTACGGATCGGAAGGTCCCGCGATCGAAACCTGGTCGCTGAAAACTCACCGAGTATATGCGGAGTACGTGCTCGTTAAATCTGTTGGGTCCGAAAGTCCTGTTTGCGGTCATTGCGCAGTTTCCCACGGGTACAGGTTCCTGGAGACTATTTCCCTCCCCTTCAGGGACATGTCTAAATTGTGGAGGTGGCGCGTGATAGATGGCAGCATCTGTCGCGTATATGTGTGCATGTGAGTGTGAGTGTGTTGTGACTGTCGAACTTGACGAAGGTTTATAAGCGGCTCTCTGAGCAAGCACACGAGCCTGAAAATATATGTATATCAACCAACCAACCAACCAACCAACCAACCGATAGGAAAGTTTCGCATCAGATTTATTTTTCAGGGCAAAAATGGTTCACCTCACTGTTATGGTTACTGCCGTTTACCTGCTTACGGCAGCATAGCAAAATGGTTCGTTTTTTATGGCATATTCACCATTACAGTCAATCTAATAAGAACAACGCCGATGACTTTAGCGAATAATTAATATAAAAAAATATTAAATTCTTTCTTGACACTAACGCCAGTTATAATTTTGTTAGCCCAGCTTGACGTGGTATAGGCGGCCGATGGATTTTCTTTATCTGTTTGGCTTTTGGCTAATTGAATAAGTTGTTTCTTTATCGCCGAAGTACGGTAATGAGGTTTTCGGGAATTAATTCAGTTACTTTCTTTTTGTTCTTACTTTGAGGAATATATGAATAGAGGAAAAGGTGACACCGATGGCTCGAAATTAGAAACTGTTTAAGAGGCATTCGCAAGATCGAGTATCTTTTGATTCCTGAGGCATAATAGACAATGCATAAATCTTATCAGTAAACATTCAAAATGTTTCTAAGAAAAATCAATTAATAATTAATTATTTATTATAAAAGTATACTACGGAATCGTCAACATATTTTATCCATTAGAACATTTTGTTTGAAGCATATGGAAATTGTATGGATGTGTGTGTTGTTTGCATATTGCGCCTATCTAAGCAGAAGTACAAGTTTACTTTCTTGGAGTGGGTTGAATCAAAGTATTTGCTGGTAAAATTGAGTAAATAAATAATAACTCATAATTAGTAACCTTTCTTTTGCAGACCTTTACTTTGTGTTTCATTGTAATTGTATATTGTCTTTTTCACCTGTGAATATAAAGTACTTAAATTAACGTAATTTATATCTGTGGTTACAAAATTATAAGTATTATTAAAAAGATTTTTATTGCTACATGCTTTTTTTTCGTAAAAGACAAATTTTTAAAGCAAAGGGTTACTTTGTCTATGATAAATAACTGCTTGTGGCGTACCTGCAGTATTTTGTCGTGTTAAGCTTCTGTACACGAAGCCAGTAGACCTTCTAGAAACAACTAACTTTATACACACAGAGACAATAAGCTTCAAGTTGTTGAACGTAATAACTGAACCGAGTTTTTTTTTCACTTAAACCTAGGACTACACATAAATGTGTTTTGTCGAATTTTTTTCAATAATGTTTTTGGATGATTTGAAGCAAAGTACAAAAAAAAAAAAAAATGCTACCGGGTTGTGGTTTTTTTTTTTTTTTGAATTATCGTCGCACTAGAGCAACACGAGGGCTATTCTACCGGGTTGTGGAAAAAAATAAGAATAATTAAACCTTCTTTTATAGAATACTTTTATAAAACTTAATTTTACAACCCATAATTTACAGTGCGCTTATCTAAAATACAAATCCATCTGTAAATCACAAATCAAATTATTTATATAATATAAATCTCGGGGTGTACAACACTACGCGACTTTCAATTACCGCTTAATAAATCAACACATTTAAATTTTAACTATGTGTAAGGTACCCTAATACTTTTAATAAAATCTATAATATTATGTGGAAGCTACCCTTTGCGCATGATCAATTTCATTGAAAACATTTTTATGACGTCCGACAACTATTAGAAACTCGTGTACCGAATTTGAAGTCAGTAGCACTTTTATTTCGAGCAGTAAAATGATTTCAGACAGACACACATACGGATCAGTGTTCAAAACCCACTTTGTTTCAGAATAAGCTCCTCCCGAACACAAAATCTCAATTTCGGTTCCTCAATTTGCAATCCTATCATCATCTTATCTTTCCTGTTAGGTAATTGATAATAACTATAAATACACGATCCCGTTACAAAGGGCTCAAGTTAGTCAAGAGCCGTCTTCTAATTTTATACACCGAATTTACACGTTTCTACACACCGTTCAATAGTGACGTACTTTGTTGCTGTGCTCGTTAAATCTGTGGAGTCCCGACGGCGTCAGCGTACGATGTCGCTCTTAGTTACGTTGGGTGCCCGCTCAGGTGTCGACCTCGTCACTTGACCAGGGTTCTAAATTACGAGGCGTTATTGGCTGTGTTAAAGCTCCTAATGGAGGCTAGAAATAGACCGCCGGAAGTGATTACACTACACTAGACTTTGTTACTTGCGCCATACCAATCAAAACTAACCGGGCAATGACTTACGAAACTGCAACTTAAATTCTACACTATAAGACTTTCATTGCATTCCTAGCTATTGCCAGATATTGAGTACACTAATTTAAATATAAAAATATATATACAAGATCATGTTGATCATGTCATCAATGGTAAGCCGTCCTTCTAATTTTACGATTGAATTTAGACATTAATTACGTTCTAAAGACGTATTTTGTTACTTGCGACATACCAATCAAAACTAACCCTGCTCTGACTAACGAAACTGCAACTTAACTTCTATAAGCATTTCATTACATTCCTAGCTATTGCCAGACATTGAGTACACTGATATAAATATAAAAATATATACACAAGATCACGTTGTTATGGGATTAATGGTAAGCTATCTTTCTGATTTCACGATTGAATTCAGACATTTATGACGTTTCAAAGACGTATTTGTAATTTGCGACATACCAATCAAAACTAACCCGGCTTTGACTAACGAAACTGCAACTTAACTTCTATAAGACTTTCATTACATTCCTAGCTGTTACCCGGAACCGAATATAGGCACCGAAATTAATCATCTAAGGCGATCAATCTCCGGTGTTTATCCTACCTCATTATCCGAAAATTCCTCTGCACTAAATAAATGTTGCGCTTGCATTAAGGCAGGTAGACTGTTTCCGTGGTATAAATTGTAACTTAGTTGTAAGCCTTTCGTTTGAAATATTGTCGTAATTAACAACGTAGCTAATATGGTAATGGCACAAGACTGGTGATTAATTTTCGAAGGTTTGATACCTTATTTAAGAGATTTGGAAATATGCCAAATAAAAATTGTAAAACCTTAATTTAAATTAGTTGGTTTTTATTAGTTATTTTGAGATAATTCTGTAAATTTGCTGGTCATATGCTTTTGCTTAGCAGTAAAATGCAAGTAGTGAGGAAAATTTAATGGAATGTGTTATGAAATTCACGAATATGCCAAATAAAAATTGTAATACCTTAATTTAAATTAGTTGGTTTTTATCAGTTATTTTGAGATAATGCTGTAAATTTGCTGGTCATATGCTTTTGTTTAGTAGTAAAATGCAAGTAGTGTGGAAAATTTAATGGAATTTGTTATGAAATTCACGAATAAGAAATGGTGAAATAGTAAGAAATGAAATTTTCTAAAATAGTTAATTTAAAAAAAACTATGATTTTTAAAATTCTTTCGTAAATAAAAATTATATATTTTTTAATTTTTGTTAATTACATTTGTAGATTTGAAAGTTTTAGTTATAATAAGCATGCTTGTAGCATTTAATTTAATAGATCCATATAACATTAATTTCTTACTAAGTTTTTTTTACTATGATGTCTATTTTTATATATCCTCAATCTTTATTTTCTGCACAACGATATACAACACAACTTGGTTATTGTGTGAAAAATATGTCATTTTTGTATGCGCCTCAAGCTAGAGCGAGTCACTTTATAAAACATCTACGAATTTCGAGGAGAAGCTATATTAAATGCCACTCTGACAGAAACCAACTTTTTTTAAATGACAGTTTTTTTCATAATATCAATCATGAAAGAGAATGCTTACTTTATTATGCATTAGAATATGTAAATAATAGAAATAAGTAAAATAGCATGAATGTGTATGTCTTTTTTTGCAAAATTTGGAGAAAAATGAGTTGATTTAAAATTTAAAGTTTATTCAATTCATCTATGAATAATTATAATACTATTCATAAGATATTTAACTTTGCAACAACAAAATAATATTTTTTGTTTAATTTAAATTGTTCTTTTTTTGCATATGCTTTAGTATATTTTTTGTTATAATATAAAGTAAATATTAATAAATGTTTTTAAAATATTTTATTTTAATGAACTAATATTACCGTAATTAAACAACGATATATTTGTTCATTCATCATAAAATTTTGTTTTTGAAATTTAATTGTCTGGTAAAAATATTATAATATTCCATCTTCTTTACAATTCAACTATCTGTATCTTGTTGAAAGCTCTTATTGCTCATGTAAAATAATTTGCATGGACAAATTAATGTAATTTTTATTTCTATTTTAAATTCATTAACTTTTCCAAGTTTTATAGATAAAGCTGCTTTTTCCCAACGTTAATTAAATGGTTTATTGACTGAACGTTGAAGAGTCACACTTCTTCCAATGAGTTAACATAGAAGAAGCTCCACATTAACATCCTTCTCTTTTGTGTACAATACTTACGCAAATACAACTTTAGAAAAAAAAACCTTAGAATCGGTCACATTTAAGAAGAATACATTCAAAAGTTTCTAATGTATTTTACAATTAAAAAATTGAACCTTCGTTTGTAGATTAATTATTGGATTGAACATATGTTTTTAGTAACTAAAAAAAGACTCGAACAAACAATTCAGTATTAACTCTGTTTTGTGTGTGCAAACAAACCATATTAAAAACTAAACCCTTAGGATCGACCATGGGCTATTCCATTTATGTATATTCAACAAAGCATTCCACTAAGAGTGACACGTCGACTTTTTTTCAACAAGTAGCCCATTTTATTGTGGTAACTTTATTGCCTTCTTCAGAGCGACTGTCAGTCAACGACCTAAATAAAATTGACATCTAATATAATACTTAAAAAGCCTTTGAAGTGGGGGACAACATGAATCTCGCCAAACGTCTAATTTGGTGAGAAGGGTTGCTATGTTCAGCTAATATTCGCCGTGTTTGGGCCCAAAAAAGCAAGATTAAAATAAAATATTTTTACTGTAAGCTCATTACGTTTGCTCTTAATAATGTTTTGCTAAACTTATTTGTTTAGTACATTTTAGAATGTTTAAAGGTGAAAAAATCGGTATTCTGCAGAGTTATGCGATTTTCTCTGGTCAACTTGGTACTAAGTCACGTGGATAATGATTGTCTCTTTTTTTGGTCCGCCAAGTCCATTGTATCTAAAGTGACTGCTGTCAGTTGCTTGACAGCATTTTTTTCGCCAAACGGCCCTTGGGGGTATGGACCAACGTGTCAGCTCTTATTAGTAACAAGTGGCGAAAAATACCCCTTAAAGATAAATAAGTTCTGTATTTGTTCAGGAAATAGTGGGTTGCGAGGATAAAAACTGTCTAAAAGAGATTAGATCTTACATATATTAATCGTAACCGTGCATTCATAGCACTCAAGACCAAAATTGAAAATATCAAAAAAGAAATAGTTATAAATCATATTTAAATAATCAATAATATTTTTAATGTCTTATTTTATGTTAGTCTTCTCGATGTTACCGACTCGATTTAGAGTGCAGTGAATGCTCGGTTGGACTTAAGTTTATTTGTGCAGTAGTTTATTGAAATTAGTACTTAGTTTTACACTTCTATTTGCTTAGTTCGGAACAAATATTAACTCCTATAAGATTCTCTATTAGAGATCAAATGCAAAATGATCCTATTCATTACATAACACTCGATTTATTTAAGGTGTAAAATCTGTATGAGAATTGTAGCTAATGAATTGCATTTTAAATTGCCGTAATTTCTATAAAAAACTGACATCTGTAAATATAAAAAGTTTAGGAGAAGGTTTCAACAAAAGGAAGTTTATAAATCATTATTTAAGTTATTCTAAGCATTATTATTTTATTAGCATAAAATTTGGCTGATATAGAATGTCTCTGTTAGGATAAGACAGTTAATGAAAGGATAACTACCTAATGCATTTAATGTGTAATAGTTTAATTGTGCGAAATGCAAGACGACGTCTATTGAACGAAATTAGTTTGACATTACAATACGAAATTGATTTCAATGTTACAGAATTCTGACGTCGTTTCATTGAAGAAACACAAACACACAGCTTTTTTGTCTTTCATTGTAGTACCAATAAATATTTAATCATTAACTTGCATTGCTGTTGGTTTTTTTAGAAATAAATTTAATTTACTTTAATTTTTTAAAAATAAAATGGGAACATTCCTATTTATTAAAAAATAATAAAATAGTGAAAATCATTTAAAGATTTGCTTCAAATATCTTTTATTTGAGTATTAATACAAGGATTTTAGTTACGAGAGAAAACTCGCAATTTTTAATTAAAAATTACTTTCATTTTAATGATACATTTAACAATTGCCATTTGAAAAGGAACTCCACGTTTTTAATTTTTTATTAATCCGCATTCTGGAAATTTTAATAATGCATACTTTTCATTAAGTTAAGGCAGAATTTTATTTCAAAGGTAACAGGAAGAAATATCAGAAATATAATTTTTATTCTCGAGCTTCCTTTCTTAGATCCGATAATTCTACATACTTTTGACAAATGAAAAAATACTAATTCACGGGTTTATGATATTGAAATCGATTGAATCCAGTCTAATTTCGAATCTTTTTTTATTCTTGTCGGGTGCATTTATCATTTTTTGCCACATTCTATCCCCTCCCAATTTCTAAAAAATAAAAGCAAAAAAAAAAAAAGGAATTTATGAACAAGACTTAAGCCTAAAGATATTGCACAGTCTCTTACAGAAAAATAAGAGGAAAGATTTTAAAATGGAATTTATCCTTTTTTAAGTCGTTCTTTTCGTCACTCGTTTTTCTGACCTTTTTATATTCTTTTGTGGGTAAAAATGAATTCAAAAAACTGGTAACACATGAGATGTTGTGTTTCTTTTTCGAGTTAGAAGTATATTTTTTCTCTTATTTATTTCTATATATCCATTCTTTTCGCTTTCGGACTTATATGCGCACGGCGAAATCAAATAAGGAATCTTTCTGCGTTCCGTGAGAATGTTTTGGAATTTTTTGTCGAGAAATTTGTATAAAATAATCTTTTGTATTTTTCAATTGAAAATGTTTCAGAGTTATTTCTATTTCTGTAGATATTGATATAAGGATTTAAAAAAAAACTAATCCCAAGTAGAAAACTTTTTACTTTTACTGGATTATTTTATTCGATTAGATTGAATTTAAACTGAAATGTTACGCTAGGGATTTAAAATGGCAAGTTTTGAGTTTCAACTGCGAATTTAAATTCTCCTTATAAATGTTTCTGTATAAAACTGACATATATGTATAGAATATATAATAATTAATTGCGTAAAACACGAGTGAAGATTTTTATATATTACTCTGATAAGTTTTAATGGCGCAAATAATTGTTATAAATTTGTTAATATCAAAACTGAATAAACTATTCCATGTAATTTAAAATAAGTATCTCTAATTTAAAATAAAGTTGCTTCATAAGTCATTAATCAACTTCTGAAAAGGTTTTGATATTTTTTCTGTGCTACAAGTGTATCTTAAATATCAGACCCCATCTAGTAATTGTTTGCTTTAAACTTAATTCTTTATTCTTCATTCTTAATTGTATTTTTAGATTGCTGCATCGAAGTACCAAAAAAAAAATCGTACACATTTATTTGAATTGAAAATTAAACTTTGAAAAGCAAGTTTTGTCACGGTTTCTTATAGTTGATCAATGCTGATAACAAACATACAATCATTTTTTTAAAAGTAATTTTATTGCACAAAAATAAATTTTCTAACAAGCTAATCATGGAAGTACGTACATCTTACTACCCAAACTTTCTAATTTAACATATAAAAATTATTCAATATACAGTCCTCGTTCTATCAACACTCAGTTGGTTTCCAAGCGAATAAAAGAAGTTTTCAAAAGCGAGTGCATATTCTTTCTAAAACATTTATTTTTCTTAAATGGAAGCATGACATTTTTACTACCAACCTTTATAATTTAATCCATAAAAATAATTCAATATGCTATCCTTGATCTGTGGATTATCAGTTGGTTTTTAAAGGAGTAAAAGAATGTTTTTACAGAGCGAATGATTATTCTTTCTGAAACATTTATTTTTCTCAAACAGAAGTCATCTGCCAAACCCGTTGAGAAAAGCCATGACCAAAACTCTTTCTGCTTTCACAGGAAAACACCGAGTTTAACACTCTTTTCGAAAAGTATTTTTTAAAGATTCTGTTTCTTTTTTTAAAATTTTTATCTGATTTTTAAATTTTGTAGTCGGAAAATATTTTGAATGGAATTTTTTTTTAACAAAATGCATTTAATATACAGGCACTTGCATAATCAACTAATAAAATTCATAAGGTTATATGTGAGAAAATAAATAAAAAAAAATTGAATTTTATTGGTTGTGGAAAAGAAATATGAAAATTATGTAAAATGGAACTTATAATATTTGCAAATTTTTTTTTCCAATTGGAAACGTATGCGATTGCCCGTTTCTAGATTTAATACCTTTTGAAATGTTAATGTACGCTTCGTATTTGACATTAGCTGAAATTTCAAAGGAATATATCGAAAACCTAGATTAAAAACAACAACTTAACTCTTCAGACCTTTGGATAAAGACCAGATATAGTGCACAATATCCTTAAAGCATGCATAAATCAATAGTTTTTAATTTTCTGTTGATTTGATTTGGAAAGATATGAATCAATATCACCTTAAATATGTAGCTTAACGCTTAACTAACGTTATAAAATGGGTTTGTCCCTTGAGCTCCCAAATGGGACTTTCAACGAGGGCAAGAAGACCTTCCTCACCTGCACCAAAATCATTTAACTTCCCCTAAGCACCTTTTACAATGCACGGAACTATGCAGAGAGGTTCTATTTTACAATCCTATTCTAGTTTTCAACTACCTAACAGTCAACGAACTTGCTTATCAGGAAGAAGGATAAGCAGGAAGAAGGATGAGCAACAACGTTATCATTTAGTCTTTTGACGTATTTGAGTCAATTTTAATTTAAACGATATTTTAGTCTATTTAAATTTAAACGTTGTTTAAGTATATTTGAATTTAAACGTTGTTTTAGGCCATTTTAACGTTATTATAGCGTTATCATTCAGTCTATTTTAATTTTGGTTAACCTTTGGTATAGAGGGGAGAAGAGATTGCATTCAATTCAAAATTACATTTTAAACTTACCAATCAAAATCCAACATATATTTTTTTGCGTCTTCATTTAAGTATTTTAAACTCTACGGAGTAAGAAGTTGCTCGGTTGGGTTGATTTAACTTAACTTTATTATAGTTATCTAGAGTTATAAGAACAAAAATCACTACAAATATTACAAAAAATGGGATAAAGTAATTTATGATCAATCTTCTTTTTAAAGATAAAAGAGCAGACGCTAAAGTGCAGAGTTTTATTAGCTTTACCAGCAAAGAGCTCTGAAATGAGATAGTATGAAATTCTACTCAAAAGATAAATGGGTTGAAGTACATATGTATGTTGTGCGAATAAACATATACGTTTTTCAAGTGCATCATACAAGCACTAGTAGGTTAAAAAAACGTACTATATTTGAACTGAAATCCCTAGTAGTACATTTTGATTGTGGCTGTTTTTTATATGGATGTGGTGAATGCGCTTCAGAAATACTTATTTCTAGTGATTGATATTCAGCGAAATCAGTTTGCAAAATTGATTTTAATTAAATACTGCTATACTACCTTAGTTGTTGTGTAATTCGGACCCAAAAGAGTGGGTATTTTTTTTAAAGTTAGAATTTAAGTTCTAGGGCAAAAGTGAACATTATAAAAGTTCCACCCCTTGGTTGGCTAGTTTAGGAAAACTAGGGGTGTGTAAGACTACACGAATTTAATTGCAACTTAATAGATGCATAGCACATTTAAATGTAATTATGTACCGTATATGGTAATATCACTAACTTTGAACCGTAAAGTTCTATGGCCATATGTTCTACCTTTCGAGCATGCTAGATTTTCTCAAAACCCTTATTATCTGACAGGTACCAGAAAATCGTGTAACATATTTAAAGTATATAACTCTTTTAGTTCGAGCTGTAGAGTTGTTTTCAGACCGATTCATAGAGGGACGAATTAACTCACTGATTGTTCAAAAACAGTTTAGAAATACAAATGCTTTAAAAGTAAACTAAGTAATTTTAAGTTAATGCATTTTTTTCAAAGTAAATACCAAAATTTTAATCAAAACTCAAGGAATAATTTCATTCAAGAACTATTCTATTCCAAATATTTGGTTACACTTGAAATACATACTTTCATTTTTAATAAACATATGCTTTAAAAATTCGAGAGACACCGAACTGGAAACTATTTTAATAATTATTGAAAGTAAAATGCAAAGTTCTTTTTTTTGGGGTTTACATATTTATGAGGACAACTTTATTTTTTAATATCAAATATCTATATTCCTAAGTTTTTCAAGTATGGAAAAAACTTATTTGGTATCATTAATATCATAAAAAAGAGGGTCTTTTCAGAGTACCTTATTATACATAAAATGAATAAAAAAATGTCGGGAAATATTTCGATTAACTTGCTTATTATGTTGTCTTTCCTTGTTGCTAAGAAGTTTCAATTACAAGACTTATACGTGAAAATTCCTAAGATTAATTAAAGTTGCAAGAATTTTTTTATTCGTCGGCATTTGAAAGCTAGTGTTAGTTTCTTAGAATATAATTAAAGTGGTAAGTAATTTATTTTAAAACTAGTAAAAAAATATTAAAAAAAATAGCAATTATAACTTTTGAATTTCTATAAATTTTATTGAACAAAAACAATTTATAATCATTGCAAGGGTTTTGGATGAATGAAAACGGTTTGAAATTTAAATTGATTAACTTAAAGATAAATAGAATATCATTAATATATCGAATACCCTTAAGTAAAAAGAACTTTATCTTGGTAAAATATAACTAAAATATTAATAATCTAAAAATTATAATCTTAAAAAGTAAATGCATAATGCAAGAAGATACTTGTTGATGAACTCACAGTCTCCAATGTATAACTAAGATATTGGGTCTGGTACGTTTATTGGCGACTTTTGCAAATGAAAATATAATTAAATGAAGTCACCAATGACCGGGCTGGACCTTATATCTTATTTATACTTCGGAAAGTGGGAGTTTTGAAACTAGATCCTTCACATATTTTGTATTAGTGAGTTGAAGTTTAAAAAAAGGAAGGACATACGAAGACAGGGGTAAGACTAAAATAAATTAATTAAACGTAAATATAAACCATATTAAAGAGTAAACAGCTTATTCCAAACTTTTAAGAAAATAGATTACATTTAAGTAAGTAGATTGTTTTAATATTCCCAACTATTAGACTAACTTAAAGTAAATAGTACTGATAATTTCTTCTTATATATTAATATAAATTAAGAAAGGGAGATCTTCAAAATATTTTAAACGTTTCCATCTGAATAATCTTACTTGTTAATATGCAACAGTATTATCAACGGTAAGTTTTAAAAAGTACCTCAAGTGTGTGTCACAGTATTAAACAGAAATTACTCGAAAAGAAGTGTTTTAACTAAAAGTATAGATTGAAATATGTCGCCCTTTATAAATTGCAATTTATCACAAGTAAAATTACTATTATCTCTACCAGCCTCACAATAATTATAACGATTCGTGTTGTTATTAATATTTTGAATGTTTAAAATAATATTACGATTTATGTATAACAGATTTACTACAATCAACCATTTAGTAATATTTAGAGTTAAACAACATATTTTTAGTATCATATAAGTAAATATCCTACACTGTAAAAGAATCTCCCTCTAATTTATCATCACAAGTGTAATGGCAAAATTGCTGCTATCACCCGGTGCTGTAAATTTACATATAATGTAAAATGTAGTATGTGGTTGCAACTGCTTTATACAGGCATTGATTGGATTCACCTATCTTTGTGTTTAAAACACTACTGCATTAGGTTGCTATTTGTCTCTGTACATCAAAAAAGGAACCTGGATGGCCGAGTGGTTTGGACTGTTACGCTAGCAGTCTGCGCTCTGTAACGGGTGCGGGTTCGATTCCCGTCTTCGTTTTGGGTGTACGTTCCTCTCTCTGTGTCAGTAAAATTTTTTTTGTGTCTGTCTTAATTGACGAAGGTGGGAATTGAATTAGAGGATATATATATATATATATATATATATATAATATATATATATATATATATATATATATAATATATATATATATATATATATATAATATATATATATATAATATATATATATTAGGGTGGTCCTTAAAAACGAATTTTCGATTTCAAATAGTGCCACCCCCTCAATTTGTTCATTCATATGCAAAAACATTTCCTGCAAAATTTTAGCCAAATCAATTAATAATAACACGTGCCCCACGGGGCTTAAAGTTTTAAAAAACGCAAAATTTTGGGGTGTTTTCTTAATAATTCCGTTATAAATCAATATCTATGCAAACTACGAAAAACCACTCAATACAAATGTTATAGAACATAAAATTTCCTACCATTTTGTAATTTACACTTTTGATCTAAGAACAACAGGTTTCTAGTTATAGGGAAAAGAACGAGCAATATTTTACGAGATTGGAATCGTGGCCACACTACACAAACGCTATCCATCACAATGGTGTGACATTAAAGTGATTATTTAGATAAATTTTAACTGTTTTGTCTAAAAATTAATTAAAAAGGATCACAGCTGCAAAAAAAAACACAATTAAAATATACCACAATTTAAATTACTTCAACCGGCAGGGCCGTCACGTGGGTAAAGAGGGGGGGGGGCACTTTCGCAAATTAAATAAAAGATTACCTACAGAACTATTTGTGTAGCTAATAAACAAATGATATTCTAAGAAATTTAAAGATGCATCTAATCAAAGCCTGTTTGCAGGTACAATGTGTGTGTGTGGGGGGGGGGGGGTGAAAGGGCGCATTGGTTTTACAAATCTTAATTTTAATATAAATAAATTACCACTTACTATACTTATTGCAATATGTATAGCTTCAGTACAGTTTTTCAATCGTAGGATGTGTATTTTTTGTGTCAGTCTTGCACAGTCAGTAAAGTAAATTGTTTTTGGATTCATTCTTTGTAAACCGATAGTTGAATTCTTAACATCACACCTCTTTCCGCTGCCAAGTTCACGAATTTTAAAGATCTTGTATTCCCCTTTTTTTAAAATTATTTTGCTTAATTACACCATTTTAATGGATCTAATTTCTTGAAATATTCCTTAATGTGAAATCTCTGTTATGGAATCTGTTTTATAATCATTCTTACGCAGTAGTTTCTTTCGTGGGTAAGAATACATGCTTTCCTCTAAAATTTGAGTTCTTCATTCATTAAAAAGGAAACACTTGTGTAATTTTTAGGTTTACTTCACCCATATTTAAAAAGAATATGTGCAGCAAATCTCCACGAGATACCAATTTGGACCGGCTACTTGGTTTTTCATTGAAGCAATAAGAAATATCTGCTTTCGAGGCATAATTTAGTAAAACGAACTTCATATGCACCTTTGAACAAATGACCGAAACTCATACAAAGTTGCTTTTGCTATCTATTTCAAAATAACGCATAAGCTTTATTGAAATGCAACAAAGTCTTTTGAGCAGTTACAAAGGGTTAACATCTTTTCTGCCATTAACATATGCAAGAATTTTTTTTTATTATTTGCTTTAACTAGAGGCAGTAACCATTAATAATGCAGGGGAGGGGGTGGAGAAACATGTGTGTCCCTGTATGACTTATGGTGCATCGCTTTTTCCATTAAAAAAGCTAACTCCATTGCTAAAGCACTGCCCCCCCCCCCTCCCCCTTACCCACACGACGGCCCTGATAGTATTTAAATTGTGGTGTATTTTAAATGTTTTTTAAAAAAAAATACTTAATTTTTTCCCCTTTTAGTTGATTTTTAGACAGGAAAGTTAAAAAGTTATCTAAATCTAAATCAGTTTTAATTCGCACCATTGTGATGGATAGCGTTTGCGTAGTGCGGCCATGCTTTGCAATCTGGCATAATATCGCTCGTTCTTTTCCCTATAACTCGAAACCTATTGCTCATAGATCAAAAGTGTAAATTACAAAGTGGTAGGAAATTTTATGTTCTATAACATTTGTATTGAGTGTTTTTTCGTAGTTAGCATAGATATTGATTTATAATGGAATTATTAAAAAAACACCCCAGAATTTTGTGTTTTTTGAAACTTTAAGCCCCGTGGGGCACGTGTTATTATTAAATGATTTGGCTAATTTGGCTAAAATTTTACAGGAATTTTTTTTGTATGACTAAACAAATGAGGGGGTGGCACATTTCGAAATCGAAAATTTATTTTTCCCCATGTTAATAAGGACCACCCTAAGGGACACACATGTTTCTCCACCCCCTCCCCTGCATTATTAATTGTTACTGCTGCCTCTAGTTAAAACAAATTTTAAAAAAATTCCTTGCATATGGTAATGGCAAGAACAGAAAGAAAGAGTGTTAACACTGTAACTTGTAACTGCTGAAAGACTTTGTTGCATTTCAATAAAGCCTATGCGTTATTTTGAAATAGATGGCAAAAGCAACTTTGTATGAGTTTCGGTCAAAGTGCATGTGAAGTTCGTTTTACTAAATTATGCCTCGAAAACAAATATTTCTTATTGCTGCAATGAAAAACCAAGTAGCCGATGCCAAATTGCTATCCCGTGGAGATTTGCTACGCATATTCTTTTTAATTATGGTTGAAGTAAACCTGAAATTACACAAGTGTTTCCTTTTTAATGGATGAAGATCTCAAATTTTAGATTAAAGCATGTATTCATACCCGCGAAAGAAACCACTGCGTTAATGATGATTATAATACAGATTCCATAACAGAGATTTCCCATTAAGGAAGATTTCAAGAAATTGGATCCGTTAAAATGGTGTAATTAAGCAAAATATTTAAAAGGAAGGAGAATACAAGATCTTTAAAATTCGTAAACTTGGCAGCGGAAAGAGGTGTGATGTTAAGAATTCAACTATCAGTTTACAAAGAATGAATCCAAAAACAATTTATTTTACTGACTGTGCAAGACTGACACAAAAAAATACACATCCTACGATTGAAAAACTGTATTGAAGCTATACATATTGTAATAAGTATAGTAAGTGGTAATTTATTTATATTAAAATTAAGATTTGTAAAACCAATGCGCCCTTTCACCCCCCCCCCCCCACACACAAACACATATTGTATCAGCAAACAGGCTTTGATTAGATACATCTTTAAATTTCTTAGAATGTCATTTTTTTATTAGCTGCACAAATAGTTCTGTAGGTAATCTTTTATTTAATTTGAGAAAGTGCCCCCCCCCCTTTTCGCCTTACCCACGTGACGGCCCTGCTGGTTGAAGTACTTTAAATTGTGGTATATTGTAATTGCGTTTTTTTTTGCAGCTGCTCCTTTTCAATTAATTTTTAGACAGAACAGTTAAGTTAAAAGTTATCTAAATAATCACTTTTATGTCACACCATTGTGATGGATAGCGTTTGCGTAGTGTGGCCATGATTTGCAATCTCGTAAAATATTGCTCGTTCTTTTCCCCATAACTCGAAACCTATTGTTCTTAGATCAAAAGTGTAAATTACAAAGTGGTAGGAAATTTTATGTTCTATAACATTTGTATTGAGTGGTTTTTCGTAGTTTGCATAGATATTGATTTATAACGGAATTATTAAGAAAACACCCCAAAATTTTGCGTTTTTTAAAACTTTAAGCCCCGTGGGGCACGTGTTATTATTAATTGATTTGTCTAAAATTTTGCAATAAGTGTTTTTTCATATGAATGAACAAATTGAGGGGGTGAGACTTTTGAAATCGAAAATTTCATTTTTAAGGACCACCCTAATATATATATATATATATATATATATATATATATATATATATATATATATATATATATATATATATATATATATATATATATATATATATATATATATATATATATATATATATATATTTATATATATATATAATATTATATATATATATATATATATATATTAGGGTGAAAGTCTCACCCCCTCAATTTGTTCATTCATATGAAAAAACATTTCCTGCAAAATTTTAGCCAAATCAATTAATAATAACACGTGCCCCACGGGGCTTAAAGTTTTAAAAAACGCAAAATTTTGGGGTGTTTTCTTAATAATTCCGTTATAAATCAATATCTATGCAAACTACGAAAAACCACTCAATACAAATGTTATAGAACATAAAATTTCCTACCACTTTGTAATTTACACTTTTGATCTAAGAACAATAGGTTTCGAGTTATGGGGAAAAGAACGAGCAATATTTTACGAGATTGCAAATCTGGCCACACTACACAAACGCTATCCATCACAATGGTGTGACATAAAAGTGATTATTTAGATAACTTTTAACTTAACTGTTCTGTCTAAAAATTAATTAAAAAGGAACAGCTGCAAAAAAAAAAAAAACACAATTACAATATACCACAATTTAAAGTACTTCGACCGGCAGGGCCGTCACGTGGGTAAGGCGGGGGGGGGGGGGGCACTTTCAAATTAAATAAAAGATTACCTACAGAACTATTTGTGTAGCTAATAAACAAATGACATTCTAAGAAATTTAAAGATGTATCTAATCAAAGCCTGTTTGCAGGTACAATGTGTGTGTGTGTGTGGGGGGGGGGGGGTGAAAGGGCGCATTGGTTTTACAAATCTTAATTTTAATATAAATAAATTACCACTTACTATACTTATTACAATATGTATAGCTTCAGTACAGTTTTTCAATCGTAGGATGTGTATTTTTTTTTGTCAGTCTTGCACAGTCAGTAAAATAAATTGTTTTTGGATTCATTCTTTGTAAACGATAGTTGTTCACACCTCTTTCCGCTGCCAAGTTTACGAATTTTAAAGATCTTGTATTCCCCTTCCTTTTAAATATTTTGCTTAATTACACCATTATAATGGATCTAATTTCTTGAAATCTTCCTTAATGTGAAATCTCTGTTATGGAATCTGTTTTATAATCATTCTTACGCAGTGGTTTCTTTCGCGGGTATGAATATATGCTTTCCTCTAAAATTTGAGATCTTCATCCATTAAAAAGGAAACACTTGTGTAATTTCAGGTTTACTTCACCCATATTTAAAAAGAATATGCGTAGCAAATCTCCACGAGATAGCAATTTGGCACCGGCTACTTGGTTTTTCATTGAAGCAATAAGAAATATCTGTTTTCGAGGCATAATTTAGTAAAACGAACTTCATATGCACCTTTGAACAAATGACCGAAACTCATACAAAGTTGCTTTTGCCATCTATTTCAAAATAACGCATAAGCTTTATTGAAATGCAACAAAGTCTGTTGAAACAGTTACAAAGGGTTAACATCTTTTCTGCCATTACCATATGCAAGAATTTTTTAAAAAAAAATTTGCTTTAACTAGAGGCAGTAACCATTAATAATGCAGGGGAGGGGGTGGAGAAACATGTGTGTCCCTGTATGACTTATGGTGTATCGCTTTTTCCATTAAAAAAGCTAACTCCATTGCTAAAGCACCCCCCCCCCACCCCTTACCCACGCGACGGCCCTGACAGCATTTAAATTGTGGTGTATTTTAAATGTTTTTTAATATAAATACTTAAATCTGTCCCTTTTTTAGTTAACTTTTGAACTTTCCTGTCTAAAAATCATCTAAATAATCAGTTTTAGGGCGCACCATTGTATTGAATAGCGTGTGCGTAGTGCGGCCATGATTTGCAATCTTGCATAATATCGCTCGTTCTTTTCCCTATAACTCGAAACCTATTGCTCATAGATCAAAAGTGTAAATTACAAAGATGTAGGAAATTTTTTTATCTATAACATTTGTATTGAGTTACTTTTCACTTATTTGCATAAAATTGTTTATAACGGAATTATTAAGAAAAACACCCCAAAATTTTGCGTTTTTTTTAAAACTTTAAGCCCCGTGGGGCACGTGTTAATTATTAATTGATTTGGCTAAAATTTTGCAGGAATTATTTTTCATATGTAATGAACAAATTGAGGGGGTGGCACTTTTGAAATCGTAAAAATTTATTTTACCACCCTAATATATTACATACATAATGTTATATATATATACATACATACATGTAATATATATATATATATACTACATGTATATTTATATATATATATATATTACTTATATTTTATATATATATATTAGGGTGGTCCTTAAAACGATTTCGATTTCAAAAGTGGCCACCCCTCAATTTGTCCAATCCTATGAAAAAAACATTTCCTGCAAAATTTTAGCCAAATCAATTATAATACAGTGCCCACGGGGGCTTAAGTTTAAAAAAACGCAAATTTTGGGATTGTTTTCTTAATAATTCGTTATAAGTCAAAATCTATGCAAACTACGAAAAACCACTCATACAAATGTTGTAGAACATACAATTTTTTACCACTTTGTTAATTTAACTTGATCTAGAACAACAGGTTTTCGAGTTATGGGGGAAAAGAAGAGCTATTATTTACGAGATTGCAAATCACCGGCCACACTACAAAACGCTATCATTCACATTGGATGGCATAAAAGTGATTATTTACATACTTTTAAACTGTTTCTGTCTAAAAATTAATTAAAAGAACAGCTGCAAAAAAAAAAAAACACAATTAAATATACCAATTCAAAGTAACTTCGACCGGCAGGGCCGTCACGAGGGTTAAGGTGGGGGGGGGGCACTTTCGCAAGTTAAATAAAAGATTACCTACAGAATATTTGTGTAGCTAATAAACAAATAACATTCTAAGAAATTTAACGATGTATCTGATCAAAGCCTGTTTGCAGGTCAGGTACAATGTGTGTGTGTGTGGGGGGGGGGGGGGTTTGAAAGGGTGGCATTGTTTTGCAAATTCTTAATTTTAATATAAATAAATTACACTTACAATCTTATTACAATCATGTATAGCTTCAGTCAGTTTTTCAATCGTATGGATGTTGTATTTTTTGTGTCAGTCTTGCACAGTCAGTTAGCATAAATAGGTTTTTGCGATTCATTCTTTGTAAACTGTAGTTGAATTTTAAATTCACACTATTTCCGCTGCCAAGTTTACGGAATTTTTAAAGATCTTGTATTATCCTCTAGTTTTTATAATATTTTGGCTTAATTAACCATTATAATGGATCTAATTTCTTGAATCTTCTTATGTGAAAATCTCTGTTATGGACACATCTGCTTTATAATCTTTCTTACGAGGGGTTTCTTTCGCGGGAATGGAATACCTGCTGCCCCTAAAATTTGAGATCTACATCAATTTAACGTATACCTTGTGTAATTCCAGGTTTACTTTACCATATTTAAAAGAATATGCGTAGGCAAATCTCACGAGATAGCAATTTGGCACCGGTACTTGGTGTTTTTCATTGAAAGCAATAAAAATATCTGTTTTCGAGGCATAATTTAGTTTATAACGAACTTCATATGCACCTATGAGCAAAATGCAGATACTATACAAGTTGCTTTTGCCATCTATTTCAAATAATCATTAAGCTTTATGAAATGCCAACAAAGTCTTTTGAGCAGTTACAAAGGATTAACATCTTTTCTGCCCATTACTATCCAAGAAATTTTTTGTATATTAACTAGAGGCAGTAACCATTAATAATGAAGGAGAGAATGGGGTGGAGAAAGGAAACATGTGTGTCCCTGTATGGACTTATGGTGTTATCGCTTTTTCCCATTGAAAAAAAGCTAACTCCATTGCCTTAAAGCACCGCTCGCCCCCCCACCCCCTCACCCCTTCCCTTACCCACGCGACGGCCCTGGACAGTATTTAATATTGTTTTGTTTTTTAGTGTATTTTAAATGTTTTTTTTAAATATAAATACTTAAATTCTTTTCCCTTTTTAGTTGATTTTTAGACAGGGAAAGTTTTAAAAGTTATCTTAAATAATTCAGGTTTTTGAAGGTTCGCAATCATTGTGATGGATAGCGTTTGCGTAGTGCCGGCCATGATTTGGCAATCTCGCATAATATCGCTCGTTCTTTTCCCTATAAACTCGAAACCTATTGCTCATAGATCAAAAAGTTTGTGGTGTAAAATTACAAAGTGAGTTAGGAAGTTTTTATGTTCTATAACATTTGCTTTTGAGTGGTGTTTTTTTTCGTAGTTAGCATAGATTATTGATTTACTTAATGGGTATTTTTAAAAAAAACACCCCAAAATTTTGTGTTTTCTGAAACTTTAATCCCCGTGGGGCACGTGTTATTATTAATTGATTTGGCTCTAAAATTTTACAGGGAATTATTTTTTCACATGACTAACAAATTGAGGGGTGGCATCATTTCGAAATCGAAAATTTATTTTTCCCCATGTTAATAAGGACCACCCTAAGGGACACACATGTTTCTCCACCCCCTCCCCTGCATTATTAATGGTTACTGCCTCTAGTTAAAAGCAAATTTTTAAAAAAATTCTTGCATATGGTAATGGCAGAAAAGATGTTAACCCTTTGTAACTGCTCAAAAGACTTTGTTGCATTTCAATAAAGCTTATGCGTTATTTTGAAATAGATGGCAAAAGCAACTTTGTATGAGTTTCGGGTTCAAAGGTGCATATGAAGTTCGTTTTACTAAATTATGCCTCGAAAACAGATATTTCTTATTGCTTCAATGAAAAACCAAGTAGCCGGTGCCAAATTGCTATCTCGTGGAGATTTGCTACGCATATTCTTTTTAAATATGGGTGAAGTAAACCTGAAATTACACAAGTGTTTCCTTTTTAATGGATGAAGATCTCAAATTTTAGAGGAAAGCATGTATTCATACCCGCGAAAGAAACCACTGCGTTAAGAATGATTATAAACAGATTCCATAACAGAGATTTCACATTAAGGAAGATTTCAAGAAATTAGATCCATTATAATGGTGTAATTAAGCAAAATATTTAAAAGGAAGGGGAATACAAGATCTTTAAAATTCGTAAACTTGGCAGCGGAAAGAGGTGTGATGTTAAGAATTCAACTATCAGTTTACAAAGAATGAATCCAAAAACAATTTATTTTACTGACTGTGCAAGACTGACACAAAAAATACACATCCTACGATTGAAAAACTGTACTGAAGCTATACATATTGTAATAAGTATAGTAAGTGGTAATTTATTTATATTAAAATTAAGATTTGTAAAACCAATGCGCCCTTTCACCCCCCCCCCCCCCACACACACACATTGTACCTGCAAACAGGCTTTGATTAGATACATCTTTAAATTTCTTAGAATGTCATTTGTTTATTAGCTACACAAATAGTTCTGTAGGTAATCTTTTATTTAATTTGAGAAAGTGCCCCCCCCCCCCCGCCTTACCCACGTGACGGCCCTGCCGGTCGAAGTACTTTAAATTGTGGTATATTGTAATTGTGTTTTTTTTTGCAGCTGTTCCTTTTAATTAATTTTTAGACAGAACAGTTAAGTTAAAAGTTATCTAAATAATCACTTTTATGTCACACCATTGTGATGGATAGCGTTTGCGTAGTGTGGCCAATGATTTGCAATCTCGTAAAATATTGCTCGTTCTTTTCCCCATAACTCGAAACCTATTGTTCTTAGATCAAAAGTGTAAATTACAAAGTGGTAGGAAATTTTATGTTCTATAACATTTGTATTGAGTGGTTTTTCGTAGTTTGCATAGATATTGATTTATAACGGAATTATTAAGAAAACACCCCAAAATTTTGCGTTTTTTAAAACTTTAAGCCCCGTGGGGCACGTGTTATTATTAATTGATTTGGCTAAAATTTTGCAGGAAATGTTTTTTCATATGAATGAACAAATTGAGGGGGTGGCACTATTTGAAATCGAAAATTCATTTTTAAGGACCACCCTAATATATATATATATATAATATATATATATATATATATGATATATTATATATATATATATATATATATATATTATATATATTTATATGTCAACCCTTACCTCTACCCCCTACAAAAAAAATGCACCGATTTGCTCGAAAACAAACATTTAACACAATGATGTAAAAATAACAGCAGGGCTGGGGACCCCAGTCGGTTAGGCACAAGCCTAGCATGTGAAAGATCCCAGGTTCGGGTCCGGGCATCGACAATATAACTGCCGACCTATAAACGGCCCGTGCAGCCAAAAATGTCCAACAAATAATACCCCGTGTAAGGGAGTGCACGTTAAATATCCTTCAAAAGCCCTAACGCTTCGTACGATGTCGCCCTTAATGGTTGCGTTGGGTGCCTATACAAGTGTCGGCTCTTCACTTGACTGTGGTTCTAAAATACGACGCCCGTCACCAATAGCCCTCATGTAGCTCTAGTGTGACGATAATTCAAACCTAACCTAATAATAACAGCAAAAATTGTGGTAATTTTACAGATTTTTTTATACTGTGTACTAGGGTAACTGTGTACTAGGAGTACTAATAACTCTTCTCCTCTATAAAGATACAGTATCCTTTTTCTTCAAGAATAAAATAAAGTGTTTACTTGGTTCTTCACTTTCTTTATTCAAAAAATATTTATGTATATAATTTTTTTAATTAAATAAAAAAAATTGGGCAACACAGCTGCCGTTCGGTGTTTGTATGTGTTTTTTAATTTTACTAAAAATCGTCTTCCTAAAAGAATTTTTCTTATTAACTTTATTTGGTGTTTCATTACTTTATTTGAAATCGAAATTAACGCTTCAATTATATTTCACAATTACCTGATTTTGATTTTTCTGTTATTTATCCAAATGTATTCTCAGAAATTCGTAACGTATAAATTCAAAATGAAAAGATTCTGTATTTAAACGTGAGTAAATGACAATTAAAATCTATGGTATGGGTAAACAAAAGGTATGGACTTGAATCTGCATTTTTAAACACAATGTTTAACAAAGTAGTTGTTCAATGTTTATATTTTAGAATAAAATCAAAAACATTATTCCACTCTAACAAACTATCACAAACTATTTATTAATTGTGATATTCTGATTAGAATCGGTGTTCAGTAGCTTCATAATATATAACATTACATTATTCAATAAATTATTGTACTAGTTACATTCTATGAAATGCATACATTCCAATTTCTAGCGCATATTCACAAATACATAATGCGTTAAAAAATCTTTGCATCAATTGTGCGTGAGTGTTTATTGGGACAATTGTTCATAAATGTTGTATTGTTAATTCAATTTAATTGTTTATATTGTTAATTTAACATCTTGATTGTTTACATTGGAAATTCAATAGCATTGTTTATATTGTTACTTCAAATTAATTTTTTATATCATTAATTAGTTGGTATTGTGTTTATTCTAAGTTTTTACGTAGAGGAAATGGAACTTGCTGATTTGGTATGGTTGATTAAAAGTTTTTTGTTTTGCGAATCAATATATCTGTTCTTAAAACTTCAATAAATAAGAGTACAAGCAGTTTTTTTTTTAAAAATCTCATGTTGTTAATATTAGTATTCTCTCAAAAACATTAAGTTTATATTACTTAGAGAGTTGAAATTTATCAAAATGTTACTAGCGTTACTATGCAATAGTTATTGTATATTAACTATAAAAACAAACACCTTTTTGGGGTTTAAATGTTGAAAGAAAAGCCCAAATATGTTTGAGTATCTAATAGAATCAAATGATTGTAATAACCAATTTCTTAAAAAAATTAACTACAAGGCATTTTCTGGCCATTCAAAGATCAAATGAGATAGTAGAGAAAATGATTATTTATTGCATTACAGTTATTTTCACAAAATATGAAAATATCAACAACCAATGAATATTTTGAAAATATATCTGAAACCAAAATATCACATTTTAAAGATATTCAGTTACGGAATTATAATAAAAAATGCATTCCATTTTCAAAGTAAACAGATTGGATAATATATCACAAAATAAATTTTCTTAATAAAATCTATAGTAACCACATGCGAATCTTTCAATCCCTCCCCTTCTTTTCTTTACACCTACATCTCAAAGGTGAAGAATAATTTTATCACCAAAACTTGATTGTGAATTCCTTGCGGTTTTGGCGAAATTCATCTCGAAATTTCACATCGCAAATCAAAATAAGAAGATAATACGTATGGAAAATAAAAGTTAAGAATATATATTTGAAAACCCCTCAAAATGGCCGATTTAAAAATAGATTTTTCTTCCCTTTTGGATCTTTAAGGAATGTTTTAAACATATCTCTGAGGTTGAATAACAATTTTCCACTCGCCAAACTTTCAGGAGAATCTAGTATAGTTGTTAAAGCATGGATGAATAAACTTGGAATCTTTTTTGTTTTAAAATGAAAGCGTTCAGCGGCGGAAGATAAGAGTTGCTTCCTTCGCATAAATTGAAATTGGCAAAATATCAACATAAAATTTTCTTCTTCATTTAATCATATAAGTTTAAGATTGTTTTAATCTAGTTTTACATTGTACCAGTGATTAAATTTGCAGTTTTACAGGTTATTCTTATTTTAACCTTTCAAGACAAAAGATCAACACACTAATAAGAAAATAATTCATAATTGTATCTTTTGTTTGTTGTCTGGTTGGTATATCTTTGAGCACAGTTCGGAATTACCTTCCATCCTTTAAAAAATGAATTATAGATTGATCATATTGACCAAATGGTCGGTTAACACTTGAATACAGAAGCAAGTAAATTAACGTAGCAAGTAAATTAAAAAGTTTTAGTAACGAAGCAAGTAAATTAAAAAGTTTTTGCCGAACAAATTAATCACTAAAAGTTATTATTACTAAAAATGAAACATTTTTAAAACAATGAACTATCAAAAAAATTAAATTATTCTTTAAAAAATTAAAACTATTATAACAAATTATTATTTAAATTAATCAATAAAATAATATAACAATTAATTTATAAAAAATTGACAAAGAAAATTAATACTGCTCACTTTTCTTCTTTAGACAGTCAATGAAAATTAAAGGCAAAACGTTTTGTGAATGAAAAATTAAAGTGGTAATCATAAATCATAGGGTTAAATTGAGTTAGTTAGATGCTTT
>CM043115.1:40392284-40538981 GCA_023701765.1 Hylyphantes graminicola | reverse complement strand
TTATATTGTTAATTTAACATAATTGTTTATATTGTTAATTTAACATAATTGTTAATATTGGAAATTCAATAGCATTGTTTATATTGTTACTTCAAATTAATTGTTTAAATTTTTAATTAGTTGGGATTTTGTGTGCTTATTCTGGGTTTTTACGTAGATGAAATAGAACTAGCTGATTAGGTATGGTTGGTTCAAAGTTTTTTGTTTTGCGAACTAATGTAACTGTTCTTAAAACTTCAATAAATAAGAGTACAAGCAGTTTTTTTTGTTTAAATCTCATGTTGTTGATATTAGTATTTTCTCAAAAGCTTTAAGTTTATACAACTTAGTTGAAATTTATAAAAATGTTACTTGCTTTACTATGCAATAGATATTGTCTATTAACTATAAAAACAAACACCTTTTTGGGGTTTAAATGTTGAAAGAAAAGCCCAAATATGTTTGAGTATCTAATAGAATCAAAGGATGGTAATAACCAATTTCTTTAAAAAATTAACTACAAGGCATTTTCTGGCCACTCAAAGATCAAGTGAGATTGTAGAGAAAACGATTATTAATTGCATTACAGTTAAAGCGCGTCCGCGATAAGAATGAGACAATTCGATTGGCTGAGTAAGCAAGAAATTTATAACATGCAAATTTTTACACTACCAGCAGAAAGTGCAACTCTTACACTTTAAAATAAGATATGATTTGGATTGTTGCTGCTGCAAGATTCGCTATGCCAGCTCATTTATCGAATGCTATTCGAAAATAAATTGTACAATTCTGTAATTTTGATGGTAGAAGATTCACGAATATAGTCTTTAAACATTTTAAAAGGCAAAAAATTTCAAAAACAACCATATATCGTTTTTTAATACAGTGCGATGAACTAGGAAATATTAAAATTTCTTGAAATTTCGTAAAAAAAATGCCTGGAAAAGAACCTAACTTTTGTAACGAAGGTTAAGAAAGTTGTGGAAAAGAAACCTGATACTTTATGAGCCAAATCGTCTGGAAATCGAAGATATCTAAAGCTTATGTGCACAAAATCATAAAAGAATATTTGAATTTAAAAGCTTTGAAGGAAAAAAAGGTTTCGATAGACATAAAAGATCAAAAACAACTAATAAAGAAGAACTGTTTAAACATTTAACGAAATTGATTCCATCTGGATCAGGACTGAAACTCGTCATTGATGACGAGTATTACTTAATGTATATGATCCCAATGTTGCTGGTGGTAGTAAGTACTAATATTCTGCTTCATCTGATGCTGTTCCCGTAGAATATAGAACCAAGCTTAAAGAGAAATTTTCCAGAAAAAATGATGTAGGGGCATGCCATGGATGAGGATGGGATTGTGTCCAAACCGTGTTCTTTGAGGGAACTGTGAATGGTAAAATTTACGTTCAACAATGTATAAATATAGTACTAATACCCTTTATCTTCGAACATCATCGGAAAGAAGATATTTTGTTCCGATCAGATATATTACGTGAAAGAAGTGGGCGAGTATCTGAGGAACCATAATATTCATTCCATACCCACGAAAGACAATGCGAATAACGTCTGATAAACAAGAGGGATAGAAATTTTCTGCTTAATTATGAAATGTAAATATTCCTTCGAGAAAAAGGAGCCTAAAAACTTGGCCCAATTCTAGAGGGCATATCATCGTCCCCCCAAATCAGAATCGGAAGAAACTGTACAAATTATCATGGTGACGGCCATCATAAATCTTCTCAAAATACAACTTAAAGGTGTATATTCGTCGATTGAAAGTGTCAAAGGTAAATAAAAATGTTGGTTAGGCAATTTGATGCAAAGGGCATTCATATAAAAAAAAATTGAGGAATTTAAAAGGAAATGAAGTTGTCTCATTCTTATCGCGGATGCGCTTTATTTTCACAAAATATGAAAATATCAACAACCAATGAATATTTTGAAAATATATCTGAAACCAAAATATCACATTTTAAAGATTCAGTTACGGAATTATAATAAAAAATGCATTCAATTTTCCAAGCAAACAGATTGGATAATATATCACAAAATAAATTTTCTCAATAAAATCTATCCTAACCACATGCGAATCTTTCAATCTTCTTTTCTTTACGCCTACATCTCAGAGGTGAAGAATAATTTATCACCAAAACTTGATTGCGAATTCCTTGCGGTTTCGGAGAAATTCATCTAGAAAATTCACATCACAAATCAAAACAAGAAGACAATACGTATGGCAAATAAAAGTTAAGAATATTTGAAAACCACTCAAAATGGCCGATTCAAAAATAGATTTTTCTTCCTTTTTGGATCTTTAAGGAATGTTTTAAACATATCTCTGAGGTTGAATAACAATTTTCCACACGCCAAACTTCCAGGAGAATCTAGTATAGTTGTTAAAGCATGGAATGAATAAATTTGGAATCTTTTTTGTTTTGAAAATGAAAGCGTTCTGCGGCGAAAGATAAAAGTTGCTTCCTTCGCATAAATAGAAATTGGCAAAATATCAACAGACAATTTTCTTCATTTAATCCTATAAGTATAAGATTGTTTTAATCTAGCTTTACATTGTACCATTGATTTGCAGGGGTATTCGTATTTTAACCTTTCAAGACAGAAGATCAACACACTAATAAACAATATAATTCAAAATTGTCCTTTGGTTGGTTAGGTGTTGGACATATGTATTCAGGTTTTTGTAATTGGTCAGAGGCCCGCTTATAAACCTTCGTCAAGTAAGATAGACATAACACACACATAAGTGACAGATGCTGCCATCTATCGCCACCTCGGTAATTTATACATGTCCCTGACGGAGATGGAAATGGTCTCCAGGGACCTGTACAGGTGGGAAACTGCGCCATGACGGCCTAGAAGACTTTCGGACCCACAGATTTCACGAGCTCGTACTCCGCATATACTCGGGGGGTCTTCAGTGGTATCGGGACTCGATCGCGGGACCTTCCTATTCCTAGAACGAGGCCTTATAGTCCAGTAAATCTGTCGTGAAAAAGGGGGGTTACCTAACAAAAGGTCAAGTAGTTCTGATTTTTGGATATGTTATATGTAATGGAGGTCTAATTAAGAATCCAAGTTTGTGACCTTGGGGCGCCGCCGCTCGCTGCGCCCCAAGGTCAAACGTGGGTCATTTTTTAGTTTTTGCAGATTTTCTCCTTAAAGACTTGGTTTTACAACAAAGTGATGAATACAACAATTAAAGAGGGATAAATATGCTACAATTTGAGTGCATGTTGGTGTTTTTAAGCCTAATAGTTCCTGAGATACAGCTCCTCAAAGTTAGTGTAAATTACGAAAAAATTGTGTTTTTCAAAATTAAGCAATTTTTTTCTCCACAAGATTTATCTAATAGCAAGATTATTACTTTTTAATTGATTTGTTCACGTTGCCATAGGGTAATTCAAGGTTTCAGAGGTTTTTTTTATGTTTGCGTTTCATTTTTAAGATCAAGAAAAGCCTAGCCAACAGCGCGCCCCAAATGGAAAATTTAGATATATCGCGCCCTAACATTCAGTAAACCTGTTGTAAAAAAAAGGAGTTACTTTACGGGGTCGGATAGTTTTAATTTTTGGATGTGTTTTATATTTTGGAAGTTTAATTAAGAATCCAAGTTCGTGACCTTGGGGCGACGCCGCTCGCAGCGCCCCAAAGTCAAAAATCGGACATTTCACAGTTTTTTCAGATGTACTCCCTGAAGGTTTGGTTTTACAACACAATAATAAATAGAACAATTAAAGAGGGATGAATATGCTACAGTTTGAGTGCATGATGGTGCTTTTTAGCCAAATAGTTCCCGAGATACAGCTCCTCAAAGTTAGTGTTAATTGCTAAAAATTTGTCATTTTCAAAATTTAGCAATTTTTTTCTTCAATGGATTTATTTAATCGCAAGGTTAGAAAAGGCTCACCTTTTAATTGATTTGTAAACGTTACCATAGGGTTTTTTAAGGTATCGTTTGCTTTTTTGTGTTTGAGTTCCATTTTCAAGATCAAGACAAGGCTTGCCACCGCCACGCGCCCCAAATGGAAAATTTGTATAAATCGCGCCCCAACGTTCACTAAACCTGTTTTAGAAAAAGGGAGTGTCATATTGGTATTACGTAACCTTATAGGGGTCGGGTAGTTTTAATTTTTGAACATGTTTTATATATTGAAAGTCTAATTCAGAATTCAAGTTTTTGACCTAGGGGCACTGTCTCAGGCTACGCCAAATCAGAAAAACGATGAAATTTTCTTAATTATTTAGTTTTTCTCGATTTACTCTCGGAAAGGTTGGTTCTACAAAAAAAATTAAGCAGTTATTACCTACATAAAGATCCCTCCAAGTACAACTAATTACTCGATTACTCTACTGTTCTCGTGGACGGTCATTTTGCCGTTTAAGTTTGTGATACTTTTTAAATTTTTTTTATCTTGCAAGAGTCTAGTTCTATCTTCGAAAATGACTTTTTAATCTAGAAATCCTTTGATTCCTTAATGAGACCAAATGTGCATGCTCATGTTATCGGTTAACAAAAAAAAAGTATATTCAGTGCACGTGGACTTGTAAAAACGAAGGAATTAACAGCTATGTACAAAACACATTATGCACTGGTCTTAAACCAGGAGCATTAAACACAATTATGTTCATCTACCTAACTAGAAAACCCCTTTCATATTTCTGTGAAGAAATCTCTGTAAATCATTGCCTTGTTGTAGAACTGGCAAACGCCATATATTTGATTCATTAAAAAAAATTAGTAACCTCGGATAAATTGACATTCTTTCTAACTTGAATTTTGTCATTTTAATTCTAATAATCCTGAAATAAAAACGAGGTTCCTATCATAGTAACCTAGCTTTATACCAACCCCATTCGAGAGGATTTTTTCATGCCCCAACAGTTCTGTACCTGAAAATACAATCGTAAGGCATGAAACAGTGCTGCATTGTTGCAAGTGAAACAGCAGTTTAAACAATTAGCTTGACCTTGGGGCGCCCCCAACGACGGCACTCCAAGTAGCATATTTATCCTGTTACTGTTATTTTTACTAACTGTTATATTTATCCTATAACTGTAGCACATTTGTCCCTCTTTATTTGTTTTATTCATTATTGTGTTGTAAAACCAAACCTTCAGGGAGTACATCTGAAAAAAAAACTGTGAAATATCCGATTTTTGACCTTGGGGCGCCGCCGCTGGCTGCGCCCCAAGGTCACAAACTTGGATTCTTAATTAGACTTCCAAAATATAAAACACATCCAAAAATTAAAATTATCCGACCCCGTAAAGTAACTCCCTTTTTTTACAACAGGTCTACTGAATGTTAGGGCGCGATATATCTAAATTTTCCATTTGGGGCTCGCTGTGGCTAGGCTTTCCTTGATCTTCAAAATGAAATACAAACACAAAAAAACTCCAAAACCTTAAATTACCCTATGGTAACGTGAAAAAATCAATTAAACTGTAATAACTTTGCTATTAAATAAATCTTTTGCAGAAAAAAATTACTTAATTTTGAAAAACACAATTTTTTCGTAATTTACACTAACTTTGAGGAGCTGTATCTCAGGAACTATTAGGCTTAAAAGCACCAACATGCACTCAAATTGTAGCATATTTATCCCTCTTTAATTGTTGTATTCAACATTTTGTTGTAAAACCAAGCCTTTAGGGAGAAAATCTGCAAAAACTAAAAAATGACCCACGTTTGACCTGGGGGCGCAGCGAGCGGCGGCGCCCCAAGGTCACAAACTTGGATTTTTAATTAGACCTCCATTACATATAACATATCCAAAAATCAGAACTACTTGACCTTTTGTATACCAAAATGTTTTATTTTACTGGACTATTAACCACTCAAAATTGTCTCTTTTGTTTGTTGTGTGGTTGGTATATCTTTGAGCACAGTTCGGAATAACCTACATCATTTAAAAATTATTTTTTTAAAGTTATTATTACTCGAAATTAAATATTTTTTAAAAACAATTAAATATTAAAAAATTAAATTATTACTAAAAAATTAAATTATTACTAAAAAATTAAATAATTATTAAAAAATTAAAACTATTATAAAAAATAATGAAATGAAAATTATCATTAAAATTAATCAATAAAAATAATTATTAAAATTAATTTATAAAAAATAAACAAAGAAAATTAATACTGGTTAATTTTCTTCTTTAGACAGTCATTGAAAAATAAAGGAAAAATGTTTTGTGTATGAAAAATTAAAGCGGGAATCATAAATCAAAAGGTTAAATTAAGTTATTTAGATGCTTTTCACCCCTATTAATTATCAATAAAAGTTAAGCTTTTCGATATCAGCAACATTTGTATGCCTTATAACTATTAAATAGTTATAGTTGAGAAAAATATTTTTCTTTCTAAGCTAAATAATATTTTTTTGAAAGATCACTTTCTCTGTTCTGACAGCAGGAGTTTGTTTCCAGTACTTTTAGGAAGCATATTTGTTTTATAAAATGACAGTGATTGCGCCCTCTAGAAGGGAAGGGCGTAGGCTATATAGCCCATTACCCCGCTCGTCAGAAGAGACAGTCACAAGAGACACACAAAGAAGGACGCCACAAACACAAATAACAACATTTATTGATAAACACAAACATCCATGCCTTTACCGGTTTTCGAACCCGAGCCCAGCAGCTCTAAAGGCTAGTACACTAACCATTGCGCCAGTGGACCGGCATTTCTTTTATAAAACTTATATGTTTTCTTAAAACAAACCGCATCGTGAGAATAAGCTAAATATTGCGCAAAATCAATTTGTTTTTATTATCCTCGATTTACTTCACTTAATAATCATTAAACATATTGTATACAATTTTTTTTTTGAAGCATAAAATGATCTTGAAATATATATTGGACTTTTTAATTTACTTGTTTAAATACGTGCATAAAATAAATTATATCTTCTAATTAATTGTATTAAGGATATTAATTGTGATTTTTGAAAAACTATTTAATGCTAAATTCAATTGCCTCTATTTAAACTACTTTTAGTCTTAAAAGAGTGACCTGGGTCAACTTAATTGTGAAAAAAAGTTGTTGCATAGCAAAAGAATTTTTTTCATCCACTTTATTTTATTTTCATTAAATTTTTTTTTAGTTCAATATAAGTTAATAAACTCACCTAAAAACATTGTTTGTAACCTCATTTATCAATTCAAGAGTTTACGTAACAAAAATTAATTTACAAGTGAGTTTTTAAATAAAAAGTATTTTGTATTAAATTGCGAAGTCTTGCACCTAGAGCCATTGCCCTGCATCAGAACCATGCCTCCCCATCATGGGACAGAAATACTTTAAAAAGGACGGAGAAACGGACACAGATCACAAAATATAGGTCTCTGATGTCATTACCTTATGAACTTACCCATAGCTAGACATGCGATGCTATTTTTTTTTATTGAAAATAAATGTGCTTTTTGACATTGAAGTTCTTGTGAATTGAATAAGTTCCTCAACCTTTGTAAAATAACTGAAAGCAAGCTTATGTTTGATTTCATTTTTGTATATTTTTATTATTATTATTGAAATAAAATTTTGAATGCATTACGTATAGTCAATACGTCTCTAGCATGCAAATAGATATTTGCATGCTAGAGATAAAAAAAATATTTCGAATTAAGAAATAAGGTATGCTCAAAATTTTATACAGAATAAAAATGAATTAAAAAAAAATTATTCGCCATGAATATAAAATTTTAATGAAATTTATCATGCAAATTTCAACTGAAATAATAAATTTAAATAAATAAATTTATAGAATAAATGAAGCATATTTAGATGCAGTCTAAACAAACAAGTCTAGCGTCATTTTGATCTATTATTAACAAAGACAGACTCTTTTAATAAACAAGTCCATATCATCGACTTAATCCTATTACTCACTGAAGCAAATTCTGAGGAACTTCAAACAAACAAATCCAGTATAAACTTCGTCAGCTACTCATTTCTAATCTGATATGCAGACGCTAACCTCGCCAGCTTCGAGAACTTCAAGAAATGCGAACAAAAGGAAGTTCGTTGGATGACCATTTATGTCGTTCCTTGGAATGACAGAAGTGCAACTCGCGCTCAGTCATTTGCGAGGGAATTGAGAAAAATATAATGAGGAGCAATTGAGATATTGAAATGGTTTTTGTTATATTGAGAAAAATCTAATGAGAAGTGAGTGAATGTGAAATGAGAAAACTGAGGAGTGAAAATTGAGAAGCGAGTGAGAGCGAATTGAGAAAAACAAAATAAGAAGCAATTGAGATATTGAAATGTTTTTTATATTGAGAAAAATCTAATGGGAAACGAATGAATGTGAATTGAGAAAAATTATTAGTGAAAATTGAGAAGCGAGTGAGAGTGAATTGAGAAAAATATAATGAGAAGCAACTGAGATATTGAAATGCTATTTTCTATATAAATTTAGTTTTTTCAACAGCAAGTAAAATTAACATTTAAATGATCTAATTACTCCAGGATAAAATGATGTAATACAGTTACCATTGGAATAAACTATAAAATCAATGCACAGAATACATTGAAATTACCTTGAAAAATGTTTGGGTAGGCATAAAGTTATAAAAAGTATGTCAAAGCCTCTAAAAAATAGGTGTTTTTTATTTATTTCTCCAGAGAAGATACTAAGTAGCGTCAGACTTTCCACCTAACATATGTTCCCTTTTTAGTTATTGATTTTCGGGTAGTTAACATCCTACTGGAGTATGTTGGTTGGTAGACATAGAGAGTTGGTTAGTAGTAGAGACCCGCTTATAAACCTTCGTCAAGTAAGACAGACACTACACAGACATACGTGACAGATGCTGTCATCTCCACAATTCACCTCCACAATTTAGACATGTCCCTGAACCTACTGGAGTTAATCTGACTTGTTGAACATCTTTTAAATCGAATGAACAAAAACTACAACAAACTACACTTTAATAGTGTCGGATATGCACATAAAAATTAATTTCCGGAAAAAAATATCACTTACGACTTTTTAAAAATAATAATTTGAAGTTTCTTGGTATACAAAGCAACATCTGTGTCCCACCCGAACACCAAGTTTGATTCTGTGCGTCACGATCAATTATGGTCCAAGTTTCGAGCTCTAAATTATATACGGAGCTAACTTCCAGCCCTTTAGACGAGTTTGTGTGTTTGAAGAGACTCTTAGTTATGTGCTCATCTGTGCATAGCTTGTTGGTTTTAATAATGCACAGAGACCTCCGGAATACATATTGGTTGATTAGAAATTGAGGGGAGCTTAATAGTTGGCTGTATGTCTGGATTAAAATGTGAATGGTAGATGTAATTTCAATTTAATTATAGGATATCTATTGATGGAAATTGTTTTATGGATGAATGTGATGTATTTAAAATAATTGCATAGTACTTGTTTATGGAAAGTGCAAAAAACAACTAATTGCTTTAAAGGTTTGAATACATGCTTGAGTAAGATTGCTCTGTGATGTAAAACAATGGAGGTGCCTTAAAATATATTTTGAAGTTTTTTTTTGTTTTGCTTGCTTTATTTAACTGTCATTTATAAAACGAAATACAGATATTTAACATTCTGATTCATGTCTGATTCTTTTCTATTCGATAAATTAAAAAAAAATAATTGTCTATACATTATCAAATAAATTTTTTTAGTTTCTGAGCAAAATGTATTTAAAAGCTTGGGTGAAACTTTAAAAAAAAAAGTATGAAAAATTAATTTTTTTGCACGAACTATTTATGCGAAGAATTGAAATTAATTAAATATATTTAGAAGCATGAAGAAGTTGATATGTTATAACCTTGATATTGTTATTCTCTACTGCAAATGCGATTTTTCATATACTTGAGTAGCTTCACTGAATAAGACATAAGTTGCTTGGTAATTAGTTACACGTTCTGCCAATTACTTGACGAAACGCAGGAAGATAAATACCCAGTGTACTCGAAGTTTTCTTCTTCGTTTTTGTTGTCTATTTTACCGTATGTGTTTCATCTAATTGTTGGGATGAGTAAAATATACTAAGACGTATACTAAAAACATTGCAGAAAAGCAACAAACAATTATTGAAATTTTAACTAATAACTATTGAAATATTAAATATTTACTATTGAAATATTAAATATTTACTATTGAAATATTACCTAATAACTATCAAACTAATAGCTGTCGCACATGAACTTTAAAAAATATTAATAAGTTGACGATAGTTTGAACCTATGAAATAAAAGCATCATTGTTACAATCAAAAGAAAAACCTTGATATGTTATAACCTTGACATTGTTATTCTCTACTGCAAATGCGATTTTTCATATACTTGAGTAGCTTCACTGAATAAGACATAAGTTGCTTGGTAATTAGTTACACGTTCTGCCAATTTCTTGACGAAACGCATCAAGAATACTCAGCGTACTCGAAGTTTTCTTCTTCGTTTTTGTTGTCTATTTTAAAGTATATGTTTCATCTATTCGTTGCGATGAGTAAAATATACTAAGACGTATACTAAAGACATTGCAGAAAAGCAACAAATAATTATTGAAATATTAACTAATAACTATTGAAATATTAGCTAAGAAACAATGAAATATTATTTAATAAACAATTAAATATTAACCAATAAACAATTAAATATTAACTAATAAACAATTAAATATTAACACTATAGAAATATTAAATATTTACTATTGAAATATTACCTAATAACTATCAAACTAATAGCTATTGCACATGAACTTTAAACAAATATAATAAGTTGACGATAGTTGAACCTATGAAATAAAAGCATTATTGTTACAATCAAAGGAAAAACATTGATGTTGTTATTCTAGACTGCAATGCGATTTTTCATATACTTGAGTAGCTTCACTGAATAAGACATAAGTTGCTTGAGAATTAGTTACACGTTCTGCCAATTACTTGACGAAACGCAGGAAGATAAATACCCAGTGTGCTCGAAGTTTTATTCTTCGTTTTTGTTGTCTATTTTACCGTATATGTTTCATCTATTCATTGGGATGAGTAAAATATACTAAGACGTATACTAAAGGCATTGCAGAAAAGCAATTGGACTTCAATACCTTTTTTTCAGCTGAGAATACTTAAGTACAAAGTGAGTTTATAGTGTAAAATATTTTGTATTTGATGCGATTTCAGAGCAGACACCTAATGAAATTAGTTGGGTGGTCTGTTGTCTTTGATTGTAGCTTTGACGCAAAAATAAATACTGTTTATTTTTACTTACTGATCAGTAAGAAAAAGTTATCGCATATCAGTATTCTATTCACATATCAATATTCTATATTGATTTTTTCGACATTAAAATTAAAAAACTATTTTTGTCGAAAATTCAAAAATATTTGTTTATTGTTTGTATACTTTATTCCTATTACGAAGAGCGAATCTGTGTTGTCGATCATTGAAAAAATTGATAGATTAAATGTAAAAATGTTTTTTTTAATTAAGTTTAATTTTGATGCTTGGGTTATAAATATGTGTTTAGAAAAATACGAAGTATATATTAGCCGCATCAAAATTATGATTGTAAAGAAGCACTAATACTTCCAGGAAAGTTGTTGGCCTTACGTGGCATTTAAAAAAAAATAAGGAAAGTTTCTGTTATATTCAAAGAACCACTCTGGTAAAAATTAAACAGCCCAAAACTTCTCAGTAATGTATTTTCCCACACAAAGTGGATGTATTAACACATTTAATAAAATTTTTCCCAATGCATATTTAGGTAGAGTGGTGCTGGTAGATAGCCTTGTTCTTTAGCTTTAAAGATTATTTTATAATTTGAGTGCCTAAGAAAGTTTTTAATGAATAATTCTGCGAAAAAGAGTTTAACACGTCGGATGCTGAGGACGCGCGAGCGCGTCCGGTTGTTCCGATTCATCGATAACAGCACATTCTGATAAAATTCGTAGTACTATTTCGCCAACCGTTCTTAAGAGTTCAAGTTCGTTTGATTACTTGATAAACATGGTGGTCTAGTGGTTACACGAACCAGTAATCCCAGATGTTACTGATGAATTTCCATACATAAATTTTAAAGCTTATGCAGCTTTTGTATTATTTCGAAGTTTATATTTTTCCTATTGATAACAAATACAGGGTGGTTATAAAATAACGCTCCCTATTCGGAGTGGTCTGTAGCTTGAATGAATAATCCGATTGCAACAAAAATTGAGTCACTTACTAATCAAGAAGGGGGGAAAAGAATGGTATCATAAAAAAGACAAAATCCTAAAAAAGAATCATAAAAAAAGAATCATCATTAAAAAAAATCGTCTTTTGACCAGAATGTAAATTACGAAACGTCGTCAATTATGGCCAAATACTACCAACACAGCTAATTACGCCTCGTAATTTAGAACCCTGGTCAAGAGACGAGTTTCTTTTTTACGAAAAAGAATGGAATTATAACACAGAAACTCGTCTCTTGACCAAGGTTAGAATTACGAGGAGTAGCCAATTACGGCTAATTACGGCCAACACATCCAATTACGCCTCGTAATTTAGAACCCTGGTCAAGTGACGAGTTTGTTTTTTATAATTCCATTCTTTTTCCCCCTTCTTGATCAGTAAGTGTCTCAAAGTTTTTTGCATTTGGATTATTCATTCAAGCTACAGACCACTCCGAATAGGGAGCGTTATTTTATAACCACCCTGTATAATAATACAGCCATAATTCTGTAGGGATGTTAACACGTTGACTGCCAGTCACTTTGAGTTAGATTTATAGTGAATGCCCTCATGTGGAATTAGATTATACCCAGATGCCAACATAATTATTATAAGAAATATGATTCAAAAATAGTTATAAAAGATAAATATGTGATTAAGTATTATTTAAGCTTTTCATTGAAGAATTTTATAATTACGTGCCAACGCGTGATTGGCCCTGAAAGGTGAAATTTTTCGCCACTGTCACTGTTATAACTAAAATCACTTTGGTTCTCGTCTGATAATTCAGCCAACAAATTTACAATTTTGTTACTTGTAATAGCCTTGTTATTGTGATTTTTTCTTCTTTTGGGAAGCGAAGGCCCAGCACCACCATCTGAACGACTCATCGCAAAATTCCTTTTTCAATTTTTTTATTATTAATTTTGTAACCAATATCGTTTCAAGTAGGGTAGGGTAGGGTAGGGTATTTTACATATATATTCCGACTTGTGTGCTTGCTCAGTGAGCCGCTTATAAGTCTTCGTCAAGTAAGACAGACACAGAAAGATTTTTTACTGTCACAAAGAGAGGAAATACACCCAGGGCGAAGGCGGGAATCGAACCCGCGCCCGTTACAGCACGCAGACTGCTGGCCTGCGATGCTTACCACTCGGCCATCCGGGCCCCTCGTTTCAAGTGTAGGGCGACCAGACACCAAACATACTGCATTTCACAGTGCAGTTTAGTTTGTTATTGTTCGATTCCCACCTTGCCCTGTGTGTAATTCCTTTCTCTGTGTCAGTAAAAATCCTTTTTGTGTCGGTCTCACTTGACAAAGGCTTATAAGCGGGTCTATGACCAAGCACACAAGCCGGAATTGTATATGTACCTACCCTACTCTAGTTTGTAATTGGCTAATTCCACGTAACTGTAGTGTAAGTCACGATTTAAGAGGAGATCAAAAGATTTTTTAATTAAAAAAATAAATCAATTTAAATCAAGTACATTACATTATTTAGTTATAATGGGTGTAGATCAACTATTCCACAATTTTTTTCATATAATGTTAAAAGTTGTAGTGATAATCACTTTTTACAAACGTCGAATCACATTACAGGCAGGATAATTTTGCAATTCCCCTTTTCAACTATCTAGCTACAAAAAAAGGCAACTAGTCTATTATATTTTTTTATTAAAAAAAACCCAAAAAAATAAGAATTAGGAAAATTTATTGATATTTCATAGTCAAAAAAAAAAAAATCATTGAAACGAGTCTGGTTATTGGCTTTCAATTCAATAATTAGAAACAGATAATTATCTGTTTGGAGAAGGCTTCAGTTAGCGACGTTAATTCAACCTAACCCTGTAATTTTACGATCGCAAACAAAGATTTTTAATTTTTCGAAAATGAAGAAGAGTTAGTTTATTTCCATCGTAACGAACTGGTTTTAGAAACAGTATGTTCTTCTACTTCACATCAGCCTCTATCGATGAATATTTTCCATCGTTATCGCCGCAGCCAAAGTGCTAATACTATTTCCTTTCTTGTATTAGTAACTACATTATATTTTAACAATTATATTAGTTATTATTAAATATCGTATTTGTTTGCATTTAATCACGAACAATAGTCACAGACAAAAATGTACCTCTTTTTGATATGATTAGGTAATATTTTTAATTTAAAGAAATGAGTTTTGAAGATTTCTTTTGGATTAAGTCTAAAGTATTTTTATTTTTATTTTCAGCAAAGATCGTAGACGGAAAAAGAAAATTCATTTTCGGAGTGCAGACATTAGTTCTTACCTTACTTGCTCAACCTCCGTATAGATTTTTATCTCCATCTCCATACTGACAATGCTTTTTAGAAATTGAAGTGTAATCATAAGATTTTTAAGTGAAGAAGTTTATTTATTTTCATATATTTTTAAGGTTCGGCTTTTTGAAGAAATATGAGAAATGGGGAGCAAAACTCTAGTCAATTTTCCTGATTTGTCAGCCTTTTACCGTTAACCTTATTGCTTTTACTTACATATTTAAGTGTAATTCTGCTACAAACAATTTTTATTATAGACCTATTTTAAGTAAAACCACTATTTTTTTAAAAACAGAAACTGTAATGTTAACGTTTTACCCCATTTTTTTTAAAAATTACATATTATAAATTGTATTAAATTATTTAAGTAACATTTTCTGTAGAATTTCAGTCTTTTGAAAACCAAATTATCTTTATAACTTCAAAGAAAATATTTCTTCTTCTTCGATCCTCTTCCAAAAGCGAAACTACCTTGCCTTTTTAAAATCGTGACCACCTAATATATCATGTTTACTCCCGAATTAAGAAAAAATCTATCAAACCTGCCACCTTATCACCCGGGTAATCAGGAACCAAAAAAATTACCATTTTCTTAAAAGATTCACTTTAGACTCCAGTCTAAAAAAACTCCACCCATATTTTTCAAGCGTATCTTCCGTAATTTCTAGCATAAATTATATCTTCTATAGAAGGTTGATTGGATAATCCTACTACAGTACTATATAGATGATAGTTAAAAAAAATTTAAATCCTAGTTATTTACTTCGTGTCTTGAATGATATTTGCATAATTTAAAAAAAAATTTTGCTTAGAGTGCAGTTAAGTTTACTGCATACTTTGAATAAAATTTTCAGACCTTTGTACATACACTGTAAAAAAACCTGTTGTTTTTACAGTTAAAAACTGTCAACTTTGACGCCAGTTAATAACTGTTTATTTTACAGCTTAAAACTGTCTTTTTTTACAGTTTAAAACTGTAATTTTTTTTACTGGAAAACTGTAATTTTAACAGGGAGAAACTGTTTTTTAGCAGAAAAAAACTGTTAAATTAGACGCGCAAAGAGTCACGTGATTGAGATCATCGTTAAGCACAAATACTCAATACTAGCCTTCACGACCGAATAATTACTACGTCGCAGGCGGATCAGTATTGGACTCGAACACAAGAGGTTCCTGGATCAAAACCGGGACAGATCTATACCTCTTCCAGGAGTATCTTGCATGCGAGCCCAATACTGTGCTGCCAGCGATAAAGTAATCACTTGGTCACGAGGGCTAGTACAGGGTATTTTACTTTAAAACTGTTAAATTAACAGTTTTCCCTGCTAAATTAACAGTTTCTTTCTGTTAAAATTACAGTTTTAAACTGTAAAAAATTGCAGTTTTAAACTGTTAAATAAACAGTTATTAACTGGCGTCAAAGTTGACAGTTTTTAACTGCAAAAACAACAGGTTTTTTCTTACAGTGTAAAAAATTCACTAAAAATACCTACCTATTCACCTACTCATATTTTTCTAAATTATCTACCATTTTTATAGTTTCTATATTAAACACTGTGACTTAAAGCATCTTTAATAATTCCAAATTTTGTTTCAATGAGGACAATCATCTGTTTAATATTAAGTAAGAATAAGCAAGGCCTGAGTGTATGAATTCGCATAGACTAATATTTCAAATATACTTGAATTTGATTGATACAGACTCTATAGACTACAAAACAAATTGGTGTAAGGTTATTTTATAATTGAGGGAATATACTAAAATTATCAATGAAATAAGTGTAATAAGTAGATAAGTGAAGAAGAAATAGAAAAGTATATAAACAAGCATTTTAAAGTTTTCCCAGCTGATTAAGTTATACTAATTATTTAAATCTCAAACATGCTACCACGTTAGTTAAAAAGAATATATATCAAGGATAGTAACTCTTAACCCGGATACAATACAAATAAGACGCCATCTCGGAGTAGAAGTCAGACATCCACCCTTTCATGGGCACTTAAAGCCTTGTGCCAACGGATGCTACTGTAACCCACTTGCCTTTCAGGCTACGGCCTAGAGGAACACGACAACAACAACAAGACCTAATTTATTAGGATAAGGTCATTTGCGTTTAGAAAATAAATAAGGGACACATGCGAATAAACTTTCGTGACACTATCCCATAACAACAATTAAGTTAGCACCTTTTTTAAAAATGTGACATACATTTTCATTTATCATTATTCATAGTTTTTCCTAAATATTCATTTAGACAATATAACCATTAGTAAACAGATATGTAGCATTCGAGTAAATTTAACATTACTTCCAGCAATTTAGTGTTAAAAGCAAGTTTTCAAAATGTGACCTACATTTCTGTTTACCAAATCATCCGAAGTCTTCAGTGGGTTTGTTGTTTACCTTTTCGGAAGTTTGACTTCCCTTCCTCTTCGCGCCAAATGGAAGTGATTGGCGTCACGTAAAGTGAGTTGGCGGTAAAAAAATGCTGGAAACATCAACTCATGGATCGATAATAGGAGAAGAGTACATTTTACTTGCAGAAAAAGTTTTGTATGATAAGATGGATCTTTTTCTTGAAAGATAAGGATGAAAGAGAGAACTTTTGTTTTGAAGAATGTAATTGATATCTTGCGACTATTTTGTCGTGTTATTTTTGCTTGTTCTGTGAAGTAATTTTCCCTAATTGATGTAGGTATATTTGAGAAGAAATGTAGTCATGTATAAAAAGTATTATAATGGATTAGACACGTGATTTATAAATAGATTGAGATTAATTAAAAGAAAAACAAGTTAGATGATGAAGATTAAAGGGATTTTCTTAATTATTTTTAAATTTTGGTATGAATTTTAAAATGTAACAAATAAAATTATCGGCTTAAAATGCATTCTATTAATCTGTTTAAGAATATACTGTTTAAATATGGATAATACAACTAATATAATTAAAAATAATGACATTACTTGACATCACCATAACTATATTAGTAATCAATTTTTATATTAAATTCCATAAAAATATATTTTATTCAACCAATTAAAGTAACAGAATGATTTCTAAATTCAGGTTAAAAAATTAAAATGTTAAAAATGTAAGAGCCTTAGAATATACAGAAGTGAATCTTTTAATATATAATATTTTCACATTATTTAATACAAAAAAGAAAGAAAACTTAAAACATTTCGTATTATAGTTTTTATCTCAAGTTTTAATAAAAAGATAGAAGTATTACTTCGGAATTTTCATATCAAACATCTGACATTTCTATATTTAATTCGTTTTTAATCCGATATTTACTCAAGAATTAAATATTATAGCAATCCGTTAAAGTTTTCTTTTTTACTACATATCTATAATCATAGTAATACAGCTTTTTATGGGTATTACGTGATATAATTAAATCCTAGTAGAAGCTATTTTACCACGAACAGAGATGTTTGATAAAAATAAAACTTGCTGGGTGATATTATAAAATTTGAAGAATGAATTAGTTTTGATTCTTGACTATCTAAATACTGACTTCATGAAATAGTGCTTTTTTAATAATGGAACAAAGGTCGATGCAGGGCGACAGCGACTCAAGTCCACTTCTGGGGTAGGGTGGGGTGGAGTAGATACATGTATATATTCCGGTTTGTGTGCTTGACAGAGACCCGCTTATAAGCCTTCGTCAAGTATGAAAACACAGAAAGCGTTTTTACTGTCACATAGAAATGAAGTACACCCAGGGCGAAGGCGGGAATCGAACCCGTGCCCGTTACAGCGCGCAGACTGCTGGCCTGCGACGCCAAGCACTCGGCCATCCAGACCCCAAGTCCACTTCCGAGCGACCTTTATTGCTCTGAAACTCTAAAAGTTTAAAACGAATTAGAAACTGTATATTTAAGAAGGGAGGACGTTTTGCGAACAAATGTGGTCTAAGACAGAAGGGGATAAGGGACTTGTAGTTTATTGATACGCTTATATGTCTCGAACCAGGAATTAATAAAGCCCTAAAATAAGTATTAATTAACTATCGATTTTTGTGGTTTTAAGGTGTTGTGTGCAATCGATATTGAAATTAGTTTGTATATTGCTTATGTTTTCAAGACAAATAGCTAAAAATACGTAAACACTTGTATTCAACCTTAGGAAGGGAATCGAATTAAAAAAATTAAATAAGTTTATTTTAGGCTAACTTAAAAATCGATACTATTTGTAAAATTGCGTTTACCCTTCATAAATAATATTTTTTGGCTAGTTAAATACTCCCTAAATAAACAAATTTATACTCTGAATTTAAAGTTAAATTTGGTCTTAATTTATTTCTTTAACTTATCTTTCAATATGTTTTAAATGTTTGTATTGGATGAATAGCTAAAAGAATAGATTTTGATAATTGTTTGAAAACCGAAAATTAAAATAAATGTTTTAATTTTTAAAAGCTAATTGTTAATACATTTTGCAATTTCGGAAAAATTCATGATCAATAAAATTATTTAGTTGATTTTAAACTATAATGCATGCTTATTAAAAGTAAACTAAAATGAATATTTGACTTAACCCGCGGGCTATAAGCATTACAAAAACATTTGATGAAAGACTTCTGACACAAACACGGAAAATTTGTGTACAAAATAAAATAACAAAGTTCTTTATAAAGGAGTTATATTAATAATATAATTTTAAATTTAAGATTATTTAGAATATAAAAGGTTACATGACTATACATTAATATTAGTCTTTCAATTTATTATACAATGGGTATATAAACTTAAAATATCCATATTTTATTCTTATTCACTTACGTTTTCCGGGGGCGAAGTGTAGTACTTTAATTGAATTGAAGTTTAGTTTTGGTCCTTAAGCTATTTAATGATTTATATATTTTGACGGTTATGTAAAATATTCAATTCGTTAAATTTAGTTGGCATCAAAAGAAAGAATATTGCTCATTCTAGAAAGTATGGTAGTTACAATTACGGTCAATTTTCTTTTTATACAATATTCATAGAAAGTAGATGTTGATTCTATAAGTAACTTTATTGCATATATCTTAAAATTGTTTTTGCTAAAAAGTTTGTAAATATTTTAGCATCCTTTTAAGGATAAGTAAACATTTTCATGCTGCAAGAAATGTGTAAGTTCATTAAAAAATTGAACTATGTAGTGTTGCCGACGTTATTACAACAACAGGTGTCCATCCAAAGATATCTCAAGGAAAAGATCAAGTTACTTCGGCTTATATATGTTACCGTTATAACTCGGAATCAGCTAAAACTAGAATTAACAAGTGAAAACTAGTTTTTACTGAAGCCACTGGTGAATACTAGCTAGCACTAGTGAATACTAAAACTAGATCTCACTAGTTAATGCTGCTTTTGGCCAATTGATATTGGTTAAAACTAGTTTTAATTAGCCAAAACTTGAATTAACTAACATGTTTTACATAAAACTAGAATTGACTGCGAATGCTTGACTTTTTATTTATAATGAACGTTAATTTTATAATCTTATTACGACAATGTGTAGTCATTAAAAACTCGATGTAAGGTTCTAATTGGAGTGTCTTCCAATATACAAACGCTTTCATTGCATTTCTGCCCAATAATTAGCTAAACTAATCCAAACCTATTATCCTAAATCATGCTTATTTCCGTTAATTCTAGTTTTATCTTATATTGTTGTGTTATAGGTAAAACTTGAATAAAACCAATCTGTTTTGCCAAAATTAGTAGTATTAACCGGCAATAACTGAAGTAGCTAGTGTAAACTAGTTTAACTAATGGCATCAGTTAAATCTAGTTTTCACTAGTTAATTCTAGTTCTAGCTGATTTCGGGATTCGACGGTCACATATATAACACACTATTGTTAAAACCTAGAAGACTGGTAACGCATAGTAAATCAGCAACTCTCTAGCGTGGGTGTCATTTGAGGTTTCTTGTCCGGTGGACCTCCTCAAATGATTTATTTTAAAGTTCAGTTACTTCAGTTAAAATAACACTAATTTTTCGATACTACGCCTCTTAACTGATATATATTTGATTTGTTTGTTCTCTGTTAATATTTGCTGGGGCCCGGATGGCAGAGTGGTTTGGACCATTAAGCCAGCAGTCTGCGCGCTGTAACGGGTGAGGGTTCGATTCCTAACTTCGCCTGGGTGTACTTTCCGTTCTCTGTGACAGTAAAAATTATTTCTGTGTCTGTCTTAATTGACGCAGGCTTATATAAGCGGGTCTCTGATCAAGCACATAAGTCGGAATATATAAGTACCTACTCCTACCCCCCCATTATTTGTAAAATAGAGAAATTCGAATCGCAAAGGAGTAACAAAGAATTGCATATATTTGTTAATCTTTGTTTTTATACGACTACATTTTTATTAAATTATTTATATTTAAGTGACTTATTTCATCATAGAAAAACATTGACGAATTGAAAAACACTGATGAATTTGACAATTTTCAATACTTTTTGAACAGAAAACACTTACAGAACTTTGCGCTTGCAGTCTTAAGATTGTAGTCTGGCCGCGGAAATGTATACATTGTAAAGCTAAGTTAAGCGCAAGCGGGTTAGTAACAGAAACTGTCACTTAAAACTTGCGACTCACAAAATCCACCTATGCATCTAAAAATGCATGGTTTCTATATATTAAAAATTCACTTCGTTATTAAACCTATGAACACTCTAATCGCTTAAACTAGTTTTCATAGCACATCATAACATTTTTATGTAAAAAGTAATAATAAAACATGAAACTATTTTTATGAAAATACATTTTGTATGATTGTTTTATTTATTATTTTTAACTATCTTTTTCTAACATTTTAAATCTGTAAATTTGTTTAAAAATGCTTGAAAAATAATAGCAATAAAAAAAGCCTTAAATTTTCCTCGCCTGAACATATCCTTTGACAAAAAATACTTCAAATCAAACACAAATAAGCAATGACATACTTTTAAAGAAAAATATATATATTGTCTTTTATCCAAAATATTTTCTAGATCTAAGCTGGAAACGAAATTTCTGCATTCCGACGTTTTGACGGACAAATAAGACATATTGAAATGAGGTATATTGAATTCTCATATTGAATTGGAAAGGCGACATTTTGTATGAGACAAGTATTTTGACAGGCAGATACCACCCGGAAGCTCCAAAGCTCATATATATGAGCTTGGGATAATTTTGTTGCTAAAGCTAGGTCAAAGATATCCAAAGGCAGTTTGTATTTATTTTTTATGCAAAATTTATTTTTTACGCAATAAAAATGTCAGTTCCGAGACAGGTATCAGACATTGTAATAGGATTTTAAAATATCTATACAGGTCAAAGCTTTTTGTAGTTTCTTAAAAGTAAGAAAACTTCCGTATGTATTTTAAAAACCGTAAAAAATTTAGTTACTTTAAGTAAAGCTTATGGCCCTTTCCTTCCAATGAATGCACCTGCCCTATATATCTGAACAGAATTTAATTAAGTGGTTGAATTGTTCTAATAATAAATATCGTTACTATCGTTAAGATGTAAAAATATTTTTACACAATTTGTTTAATATTGGCTTTTCTCCGCATAGACCTTCTCAGACTATATTTGTATTGTTTAACTAGATATATTATTTCCACTTTTGTGACCAACAGAAAGCTCGATGTCATTTATACGGATTTTCAAATTGCTTTTAATACACTTGATTTCGGTATGTCCGGGATTCAGTATCAAATTTCATAATTGCTAAAAGAAATTCTGGAGTTTTTCTATATTCAAATTTTTACCTAGTCTGTTATTATACTTTTCATCAATGGATTACGTTGTTTGATAAAACATAGCAATTTTCTTCTGTTTGCTGAAATTTTATAAGCAAAAGTTCGCTGTAATTCTAATAATAAACTTTTACAAAACGATAGTTATAATGTATATTACTGGTGTTCTAAAAATAGGCTGTATCCAAATATTTTAAAATGCAGTGTTCTCAGTTATTCAAGTAAATATAAACCATTTGCTTATCATATCAACAATAACTCTTTGGTGAGGAATTTTTCTGTTAAGGACCTCGATTTTTCCTGATACTTTGTAAATATTACAACTAAAGTTTACAAAATGTTTGGTTTGTTAAAGCGGAAAACTGTTGATTTCTACAGCCAGCAAGCTATGAGGGTTTCATAATTTTAGTGTGGTCCGAATTTATCTTGCATCTGGATCCTTATTATGGGAAAAGCAATTGTGTTATTGAACATTTACAGAAAACTGTCTCTATTTTACTCATAATTTTAGAGTTTTTACTTTGTTTCTAGGGAAATATCTTCATTTGAACTTCGTACTTTTGTCCTTTGTAATCAAGACGGCCTTTTTTCCCCTGATTTTTCTACAAAGTATTTAATAACATGATTGATTCGAATTACACTTCTGCTAGAGCTAAACAATTTGATAGAAGGAGTTGAGCAGCATTTATTTTCTGTGCCTTTTGTTTGTCGTGAGATTTTTTTAATTGCAATGATTCGTTTTTTCGTGCTTTAGCTGTTCTGATTTTATGAATTTAATGATGTGCATTCCTAACATTGCAATCGGATTGTTTTATAATGTGCACTTGAAATAAATGAATGAGTGAGTGGATGAACGAATGCGTGAATGAATGAAATTAAACGTAATTTTTTTTTAAACAAATATATTCAAGAACCAAAGAATTATGTATTCCGTGCTTATGGAGTATGTTGAGTTTAAAAAAAAACACAATAAAATGTTTCAAATAACAGCTCGCAAAAATATACAAAAGCATTTTCTATCTGATGTGATTCAGACCGTAAAATGTTTTTTTTTTCAAATTTATGATACAGTACTTAACTTATGTATAGTAAATAATTCAAAGACTTTATGATGTTGTTAAAATGTAATAGATATTTTTTTTGTGTTTAAGGAACATCACTTGAATTAAGTATGGAAAAAAACTTCTTAAGAACAATTTAAACATAAAAAGATAATATAAATGAACACTTAATATAAAAACGGGGTAACAGGAAGGTTTACTTACACACTTCTTCGTCTAGTAAAATTTTGTAGGAAGAAATGTAGTGGGAAAACCTTTAAAGAACTTGAACCCCTTTTACAATAAGATAATATGCATATTATTATTAAAGAAGTACCTATTCATAAATTTCTATATTTTTGTGAATAGAGGCGCTTCAGCTTCCCCAAAACAGGATACATTTTCCAAATTTAAAAATTTAATAAATAAAAGTTACTGCAAGTGCACTTTTAAATTTAATTTTTCCTTAGTTTTGCCAAATGTATAAAATCAGTTGATATGCAAATTGAATGGCTCTCTCAAAATGAATTGCGGATTTGTTATACTTTTGTCCAACTTCTGAATCAATTAAATTTTTTTTCAAGAATTAACCTTTCTTTCAAGAATCATTTGAGCCAGTACATAAAGAATTCCTTGTGATTTAACTATACCTTAGAATTATGCAGACAGTTTTTATTTCTTAAGGTACTAACTAAGAAAACAATTGGAGGGAAATATATATTTTGTTCAATTCGAAATAATTTAACATTTAAATTTTTTTATTAAATTTATTCATTGGAAAAATTCAAAATATGTTCGTTTAAATTAAACAAACTCCAACTTCGCCTTTGAATAAAAATTATTATTAGTTAGCTTGAAATGACGCATTTAAAATATATATTTCGTAGTAATATTTTTCGAAAATTAATTTTTATAAAATATGCACAAAAAAAATTATAGGTTTATGCCTCAAAGATAAAGCTCAGAAAATGACAAATTTCCTTTATTGAATCATACAAAAGAATACATTAGCTAGCTTAAATGATGCTTATGGGAATAGAAATGTTTAAAAAAAAATATGTAATTCATGATTTTAAAGAAATATTCATAAACCCGGAAAAATTTCAACACTTTTATTTCTCATATTAACTATTTTAGAAATTTTAGCAAATATGAAAAATTATCAATGCTCTAGCATTTTTGTTTAAAAAAAAAACGCAGCTGATATGTATATTTCACTATGTTTTTAATTATTAATGCGATATATTTCTCTGTGTACTATACGCAAAGAATAAAAAAAATATACTCTCCATGAATATTTTATTAAAACAAATTGGTGAAAAATAGTCTAACACTCAAGTGCTTCCTGAAATATTGAATCTTGCTTTATTTATATCTTATTTAAATGAAATTCAATTCGAAAGAGTAAGACTTTTCCCTGAAGAGCACATTTAAATTCAAAAATGCGTTTTCCGTTTTGAGTTTTACCATAAGGGACAAGTACATCCCCACACCTAATTTGCCTTTTTGTGGAAAATACCAATGAAAACTGATTTTTATCTCTCTCTCAACTGAACAAGATATTTTAGTTAAGTTTTTTTTAAAATTGCGTTGCCATTCCATGCTTTAAAAATATCAGTAAAATTTTATGTTTCTGATTTTTTTGGGGAGGTAACATGCTTTTCATTGCTTTTAAGATATTATCGATTTTTGTATTCCTCTTACGTTTTTTTTCAAGTCATTGAATTTGTTTGAATACATTTTCGTAGCATTTTTCAATTGATGATTTTAAGACTTATTTTATAACTTGAAATTCGCTTGAAAAAGAATTGTGCTTAGGAAATATTTGTAAGGATATCTATGAAACATATATATTTTTATTTTACAGGAACGAAACAATATTTTTTTTAAAAACAATGATTTTTCCAATAACTTAACTAAAGTAAGTATTTTGTTTAAAGAATTGTTTTTCGATACATATGTCATTTGAATTCCTGTCTTTATTTCTTGGTTTTTTAAATAAAATTTTTGAGTATGCGAAACCTTCATCACAATAAAAAGATATGCTATCGTAATTACATAGTTGTTGATAAAGATCTAAAAAAACATTTTTTGTCATTTAAATTACCTTTAATTTTTTTGCGGTTAAAATTTTTTATATGAATTTGCCTCTTAAAAATTACAAAGCAAATCAGTAATAAAATAGCTTCCACTTCTTATTAAAATTAACTTTGATAAGATTGTTCTGAAGAAATCCTTATATCTTGAACCGAAAAAAAAAGTTAAGTGGATGGATAAATTTCAAAATCGTTCTTTGTGCTTTTTTATTTTAAGATTGCACATTTGATGTTGAACTTATATATTTTTTTCCCTTTCCTAAAAAGCACTTCCTTCAAGTGAACGAAGATATAAAGATTGCAAGAAAAAAAAAGATGGAGCAAGTGGTGAGAACATCAAAGGCTTTTGACTTTTTCAAAGACATTTTTTGGAGTAATATTTTCCCTCTTTTTCTCTTAGTCTTTTTTCTGATTGATAGATCACTGTTATGTTGGATCGGATAACATTATATTCTTTTAAACAATGAATGAAACTCATGGATTGCGTTTGCGTTATGTCAATGAATTTCTTTGTTTCTTGTTACCAGTAACTAGTACTTTGTACCAGTACTAACATTGTAACGATGCATGTTTTAGTTTAGAGTAATTGAAATAACAATTTTCTTGAATACACTGTTAAAATTTTGGCACAGGATTGCACAGGAATCGTAGAACTTTCTAGCTGCCACCAATATTTGGAGAGTGAGTTTACCAATTTTGTGGTAAAACCACAACTTTGATGCTGCGCAAAAGTGGTGAATCCACGCTTCAAATGGAGGTGACAGCTAGAAAGTACCAGAATCCGGCGAAACCTTGCGCCAAAATTTTCAACAATGTACTTTTAGGCCTTGGAACCAAAATTTAAGGCATCTGTTACTAACCCTAATTAAATATTTTAAGAACTCGTGAAATACGAATCATTAACATATAAGTCTCCCTCTATAGTAGAAGTGAACATTATGTTAATAATTGTACTACCTTAATAATAATATGGTAACAATTTTATTAGTTTAAGGTAATAGGGGTACATCACCAATTTCTAACTTCCCAGGAAGTTATGGGAAACTGCATAGAATTATCTATGCTTTTCTGATACTTAAAGTAACCTGTAAACATTTATTTTTATGATCTAAAACATTAATTTTTCGACGAGAATTTCAATCTTCTCCGAAAACCTTTATAATACCACAAAAATCGTTAGGTAATGTATGGAGATAAACCCCCTTATCTCTCATCTACAAAATTTAATGAATTTAAATTTTAATATATCATATAATTTTTAATCAAGAGCTACTCCGAGTCCAAGAAAACTCATATCTAAACCCCTCACATACCACCAACACAATGAAGAACCTTTTGTGGGATGCATAATTTAACGCAATCTCATCCAAAGACAGGAAGTTATTTCCGCATATAATTTAGGGGGATTGTTTTAGGCGACATAATTAATTGGGACAAGCCTTGGAACCAACAATGCGGTAGACACAGGTGTTGCTTTGGGCTAAAAGGAAGGACATTGAATTCAAGATATGGCAGGTACTGGTTATTTTTGAATAGTATTTTTCTCTGGTTATGCTATTTTTTGGCACACTGTAAAAACGTGTTTGCAGAATTTCCCTAAATTTGAGCTAAAGGAAAGGGGTTGAATGCAAGATATGGCAGGAACCGTTTTTTTAAAATAATATTTCTCTCTGGTTAAGCTATTTTTGGCACACTGTAAAAACGTGTTTGGAGAATTTCCCTAAATTTGAGCTAAAGGAAAGGCATTGAATACAAGATATGGCAGGAACTGTTATTTTTTAATAATATTTCTCCTTTTTTAAGCAATTTTTGGCACACACTAAAAAAAGTCCTTTACAGAATTTCCCGTCTCCAAAAACTAAAAGATACTTTTTGTATTTTTAGGCAAAAAAAACCCCTCCAAAACATAATTCGTATACAAACCATCGTCGAGGGAATAGGGGACATTCACATTGACAACTACACAATCTCGGCCACGGTGATGATTGCGTTTATCCCAAACAGAAAAAAGATCACTTCTCAACATTCATATCAGTGATTTCAGTTTTCATAGGTTTACATTTTAAATTTGTACTTTGGCGAACTGAGATATAATTTGACGAAAAAATGCAGTAGTTAAAAAATAAGAGAATTTTTAACTGAGTAATTTTTGCAGAGAACGCATTCTTAGTTTTATATAATAGCAAAGTGGTGAAGAAATTGACATTTAGTAATATTTGAGGCTAGGGTCATGTCAAAAGTTTTAAAATATAAAACATATCCACTTCATTTTAAATCTCCTTCAAAACATTTGAACATGAGCATGTTTAAACTTCGTAAGTCTCAATCTCAAATATATGAATAAGTCTTATTATGATTTTCAATGTGATTGCAAAAGTTACCATAGGTTAATAATAAAAAGAACAAGTGACAATAATTATTGAATTATATGCTTTTACATTACCACAAGAAAGCATAATCTTTGTGTCCTGTCGACTTGATTGAAACAGAAGTTTATTTGAAACACCTTGATTTGAAAGCCAAATTACTATAGTACTAATATATTTTAGATACTAGCCTTTGGAGCTGCTGTGCTCGGGTTCGAATCCCGGTAAAGGCATGGATGTTTGTGCTTGTCAATAAATGTTATTATTTGTCTATGTGCTTGTGTCGTCGTTCTTTGTGTGTCTCTTGTGGCTGTCTCTTCTGGCGAGCTGGGTAATGGGCTACAAAGCCTGCACTCTCCCTTCTAGAGGGCGCATTCACTGTCATTTGTCATTGTCAATATATTTTAGATATTCCAGTTGATCTTAAACATGTGAATAAAAAATGCAAATAGTTTCAAACTTTTTTTCGTTTATTGCTATGTTTATTATTTTAACTTTTTGCATAAAAACTAACAAAAATGCCGAATTTTACAATTGTAATCGATTGTTCAAACCTAAAGTAAATTCGTAAACCCACACAAAAATATAGTTTCTGTATATTAATACTCAAAAATTACTGTTGCACAGAAAGCAGGTAGGTATAAATATTGTCGCACTAGAGTTCCACGAGGGATATTGGCGACGGGAGTCATAAGTTTGAACCACAGTCAAGTGACGAGCCGACACCTGAGTAGGAACTCAACAGTTAAGGTTGACATAGTACGAAGCGTTGGGATTCTGGACATATTTAACGTTCACTCTCCTACACGGGGTATTATTTGTCGGACATATTTGGCTTCACTGTCCGTTTTTAGGTCGGCAGTATTTAAGCGATGCACGGACCCGAACCTGGGACCTTCGGCATGCAAGGCGAATGCCTAACAGACTGGGCTCCACAGCCACTGCACTGAAAGTAGTAAAAACATATGGTCTTAATTCGATGTTTTTGAACCGGGAAAATAAAGCAAAAATGTATGAGAGGTTTACTTAATGTTTGAAACCTAAAGCATTCCCATCTGGTAAGGTAAGAGAACTCTCCAGACATCTAAAAGAAGTTTTATTCCCTCTATATCTCAATTTATTTTAAGAATCGTTAGACACCATTCTCAGACCTTAGAAAGATTCCATTCCAAATGCATATCAAAACTTCATCTAATTCAAATAGCTAAAAAGAATCTAGTCAGTAGAGAGATTTCTGTACAGACTTCTTCTTCCACTAAAATTCTAAAAGAAAATGAGCAGAGGGAAATTCTTCGTTGGATTTAAACTTTCTTTTCGTTGAATGGTTCATACCTGATCCTCATCTGCGAAATAGCCTTCACATAAAAAAGGGAAAAGATACATTCAAAGAACATTTCAAATGCTTTTTACCCTTGTAATCTTCGAGACATATGTTACCTTAGTGTGGAATCGTGATTCTAAGTTAAAAACTAAGAATAATAGCGACGTTTGAGGAACGATTAGAAACCAATTACATACGGTAGCGCAGTTTTATTCTTATCATTTGACTACACCACTTACCTATGGGTAGATTTCTCTTTTATGAAAGAAAAATCACAATGGTATTTTTAAGGTGTTTTTTTATAACATGAAAAGGAACAGCTTGTTATTAGAAGTTTTTAAGAAGTCACTGTAAAAAAGTTTATTTTTGTGTGTAAAAAAATCTTAGAAACATAAAAACAGTGGCTTAAATGTATTTTCGAATTGTTTTTTACGATGTTGGAATGTATGAGTGCAAGCAATCAAAAAAGTGCAATTGTTTTAAATTTTAATTAAAGTTTTTGAAGAATTTCTTAATGATGTGCATTTCAGAGAAGACTCAAATGAAAGTATGCATTTTTAATTTTTTGTTAACGCAGGGTTAATTAAAATAAAAATTGCCTGAAAAGAAAAATGACGAATGCGCTTGAGTGGAAGAAGTGAACGTTTTTTTTTTATTTTATGAAAAAAAGTTTGCAGAATAATCATGGTTCTTAGTGGTGCTCAGTTTGAAAATTTTATGAAATTATTTAAATTTAATGAAATATTAAGAATTATATGTAAATGCGATTTTGTTAGTACTATTAGTCGTTAATCAAAACTGCATTCTAAAAAATAAAAGTCTCAGTTTAGAGAATTCTTCAACCGTCGTAAATTTTTTTCTCATTAATTTGACAATTGATTTTCTCGCAAAGTCAGTGATTTCATGCAATGTGTATATTATCATACACAAATAGTTTACTAAAAGCATTTTTACAACGGAATTTCATTACATATGACGTAATTTTCGTGAAATTTGAGCATATCTATGTATCAGAATTTTTTGAAGAAGAATTTTATTATTTTCGCATTGAACTTAATTGTGTTTCGTAACAGCATCTGTTTAAAAATGCAACAGAAGCATATAGAAACTGTTACTTTAAAATTAAGTATCCCGCATTTCTTAAGTATTTTTCTTTTTCACTAATGATTCTAATCTAGGAACACTTCGCACAAATGATTTTTCCACTGGAACCCCCTAGAGGAAGGACTTTTTTTAAACCTTATTTCTAAACCCTACTTCGTTCTTTGCAGATATTTAGTGATTTGGAAACAGTTCCTTCCAGAACTACAAAAGGATAAATCATTTTTCGGTTTTTGCAAAATGATGCATGTTTCGATCTGGTATTACCGGCTTTATATCGCGCATTACGGGGCAAAGTGAATTATTGACAAAAAAAGATAATTTCTCAGGGGAGTCATCAGAAATTTCACTTCTTTCACTGATCTTCATTAAGGAAAAATAAATAATCTTCCAACTGTATCTCTACTGTTTTAACCGATAGAATTAAAATAGTACAAATTTAAGTCAACCCAACTTTTGAAGCAAAAATAGCTCATCATGGAGTCATGTTTTCCGTCCTGTTCGGAGCCGTCGGCTATTCAGCAGAAGGAAAGACTTCCACCGTTCAGGACTCACTTCGAGTTCCGAACAGCTTTTGAGAGTCTTTTTTCCATCTTCGGAACAGCCGAAGTTCTGAATAGGAAGGAAAACGTGATTTTACAAAGATCTCTTATCTGGCCTTATAAGTTGTGTAGACCGGGGTTTGACTCAAAAAGCGATATTTTACAAATACGTCACTTTTCCGCGAAAGATACGATGTAAAAAAAAACCCTCTTCTTCTATGCAATACTCATCAGAATAGAACGAAACGAGATATAAATCTAAACTTTTTCCAATTTATTGTTGTTGTTATCTTTCTTTGCAAAGAAGATAGGTAAATGGAAAGATTATATGGGTAGGATGAATTTTCTTTTTTTTGGCTGAAGATCGAAGAAGAAATGATTATTGCTCAAGTTACAATGGGAAAAGCTGAAAGAAGAGATGAACTTATGAAATTGATTTTTGTTTCATACTCCGTGCAATCTCCTAGAAAGAAACTATTAATATTGTTTCGGGGTTGGAAGAAGTTTTGAATTTTTTGAAGTTTATTTTTAAATGCATGTCTAGTTAAAATGCGCGTTCAAGTTTTATGTTTATTTTATACTTATGTTCTGTTCATCTCTGTGCATTTAATGATTGTCTATTGAAACATCCGAGTTTTACATTTATTTTCATACTTATTCATCATTTTCGGTATGGTAGCAATGACCATAAAAATACATAATAACTAAAATATGCATTTATTTATTTGAATACATTATTGCTTTTTTAAGTTAAGTTTTATGTTTTCGGATTTAGTTAAAAGTTTCTGTCCAGGCCTACTGCTCTAGGAGGCGGCGTTTATCATGTTACTCATTTTTAAACGTGGACATTTTCAAAAATGAGCACTAAAGTTGTATTTCAACTCATTTGATTTTCAAAATAGAAATAAATTTTTGAGACTGAGGCTAGGGAATAAAGGGCCTTGCGAAAGACCAGGTTCTTGGCTCTAATTTTATAGAGATATGTGTACCAAGGACCGAATTTTCATATATCTCCACAACGTCTAAGCATATAAGTGATAATATTAATCCTTCTCTAACCATTCCAAAAGTAAATCACATATTCTCATCTGGAGTCTTAAGATGATATATAAACTTTAGTTTATAAATAACTATGAATAAATAGCGATACTTATTTCGAGTTAAGTTTTAAAAACATGAAAAAGTATGAACAAATCGTTAAAGCTTATTAAAATTCATTTTTTTTTCTTCTAAGTCTAAAATTTTCTGCAGCTTGTAAATAGACGTCAATTAAAAAAATAAGAATTTCGTAAATATAAACTATTTGAATCTACCTTAATTAAACTTCACCCAAAGAAGCCAGACCGAAACGTCATTTCCGTCCTGTCAAATTGAAAAATGGTTTCACTAAATCGAGCCTCGGTTTCGCATACTCTGTATTTTCCAAAGAAAACTAACAAAAGGCGAACTATAAATAACCGCATATTTAAAAAGTAAAAAAAAATCACATAAAAAATCCCACTAAATGACATTGATTCATGGTTGTGCTCGTCCTTTACATCCATTGTGAAAGTAATTAAACGCTCTGTTGGGCGTATACAGAGTCAGCAATTTACCTTAATATTTCAAGCTAAAAGTTAATTTTGGTTTGCTCGTTTATGACAGTTAGGGGGACAGACGGACGGTTAGGTAAGATTAATCTCTTTTGGAGTTTAAGTTCAGTGAAAGGAAATGGTGAGAATTTAATTTATTTTTATAGTTCAATTTTTTTTAATATACTCAGGCAAAAGAATATATATTTAAGTTTTAAATCCTTATTCTTTGAATAAATGAAGTATAGCATGACCAGATTTGTTTCAGTGATTACATTTTCAACTATGTAATCATCTTAATTTTTTTAGCGATTATATTTTAATTATATTGCTTTCGCTCAGAAAACTAAAATCTATATCTATTTGGATATTTTTTATAGCTAGAAAGTTGAATAACTAAGTTTTACTACGAAATGCAGTACAACTTATCACCGAAGGAAAGTACTTATGCGTATGTTTCTGATAACGTTGAGTTATGTCTCAACTAAAACCATTATTTTATAGTTTTTAAAAAATGAACTAAGTATCGAATGGCGTTAATGACGATATTTATATACTTTTCGGTTTTTTTGTAGTTAAAAGTCAAAGCAATTCCGTGTATTTTGGCTTTATTAAAAAATAACTTTTCGGACATATTTGATTAACCCAATAAATTTCCTATATATACATAAAGTATACAAAATGAACATTAAAACAATTTTCATGTTATCAAGTTAAAAGTTCTCCAATAATTATTTTTCGAAACAGCTTCAATTAACCTCTTTTAATAACGTACTTATTTGATCACTGAAAGTTTATTTTTTTTATTTGGGCACTAAATTCAGATTTTCACTCATCGTAAAAGTTTTAAAGGAGATTAATGTCATACTAGTTTATTAAAAAAAGCTGTTTCTAATAAATTTAAGCCTCTGACTAATTTTTATTGCTTCATCGACGATAACGGTAACAGATGGAACTTTCGCATACGACATATTTTTAAGATTTAAATGATCGATACATCAGCTATAGATACTTTTTTTCGAAAATTTATGTTTTAAAAAGTTCAGTAATAATTTTATGAGACGTTATTTTTTAAAGACCTTGCGAAAATTGGTATTTTAAAATTAAAAGAGTTTGGAGAGTTTTTGAGGAAGATTGATTTCAAAGCATGTATAGTGATACCAAATTTAAAAAAACGAAAATCTAAGGTTTTATAAAATGGGACGATGGACAATAAAAAATTAGGAATATAAAATTTTCCACACGCATATTAGTAAATTTTTTTAAACAAGTTTAATATATTTATTATCCTTTATAACTAAATTTAAACACCTACCTCACTATTAAAAATACGATAAAGATAATTTTATAATTTATTTTATTTGAATTTAACGTTTAAAAATGTTTCATTACTATGGATTTCATTTTTATGTGTACTTAAAAAAGTGCGAAGTTTTTATTCGAAATTATTAATAAATTTATAATAGCTGAAATATAAAACATATATACGGATTCGGGATTTAAGGCACTTATAAATATCATCACAACTAAACAATAACTAATTTATAAAAAAAAATCCATAAAAACATCCTGAATAAATATTTTTTATTTTTATGCATTTCACTTTTTTTTGTAACCTAAATTTTATGATTTTACTTTTGAAAAAAATATCTAGTGTTACAGAAACATCTAGTATTTTTACATGCGTTATATAATTGTAAATGAACAAAATTACGTTTTTTATTTGTTTCTACTACCATGTTTTTATATTTATTTAAAGAGTAATCTTCTGATGACATAAATTATAATTCCATTACCAACGATAATGCTTAGCAACAAAATTTAACACGCTTAAATCTACATGATCACATCTGAACATTGACAATCAACGCGGAGACTAAAAGTATTACCATCGACCAGTGAATGCTTTTAACCAATCACAAATGTCCAACGCAACAAATCCCTACATATAAACAGAACGTATGGAAACTGCTTATTCACACTGGGATTGACCAGTGTCCCTAATTATTTTGCAGTATCTCTAGTTTATTAAAATTGAACTTCAACCGTACTGATTATGTCAGTATATTTGGTGAACACACTTGAAGTACAAGTCCTACTAATGAAGACTTGTTCGTTGTTGGTGTTTGTTTTTCTATCGAAATGTTCATATTGTTGTTTGGTAGACATCAGGTTTGTGTGCTTGGTCAGAGATCCGTTTATAAACCTTCGTCAAATAAGACGTTCACAACACACACACAAGTGGATCAGTCTAATTTTTAGAGGCAGAGGCCAACTAGAGGATTCCTAAAATTGACTTGTCACCCCAAGAGGTATTAATATGGTATGGGGTTTTCGGAGGGCAGCAGGGCTCAAACTCCCGACCGTAGGGATGCAAGTCCAAGACCTTACCAACCGGCCCACCCGACCCCATTCATACTGTTCTGTGTGTTCGTAAAATATTGTGGAAGCTTAGATCTATAATACAAACTTTTAAAACCACTGTAAGAAAACGAGATGGCACACGAGCTGAAACTTAATATAACGTTAATGGGTGTCGGAATACTTGATCGTGGAGAAATTAACAATTATTAAAGCCAGGATTATAAAATTTTGAAAAATTTCACTTTCTAAAATGCTTATTAGCTTGGAGTTATTTTCATTATTTATATTTGCACACTGTCAATAACTAGTTCAAATGTTTTGATATGATGCTAATATTTGTCTTCCTCCAATTCTTTGGGCCCTCTATTACTGATGGTAATGCTATTAAAAGGTTTTAATTGGTATGATTGAAACATTTATAATTATGCATTTAATTATTAACTACAAAAGCTAGTTGCATTTTATCTATAGTTTTAGACCAATAAAACATCATTTAGTAGAACTATTTTTTTTAAATATTCATTCCATTTAGAAGTTTTTTAATATATTGATAAATTCATACCATCAAATTAATTCAATTCAATATATTACTTCTTACCAATATTTAATGTTTTCAATACACTTATTGATTACCGTAAAAGCAGAAACATTTTAATTAAATTTTTTCAATCGAATGAATTTAATTTATTTTTTCCAAAACCTTTCACGCCACTTTTCCGATTGCAATATTGCGTTCTGCTCTCGCATGTGAATAACATGGGATATGTAACACCATGTTCTGATCTTTTACATTAATGTCTAGTCTAGTGACCCATCCCCATAGCGTATTCCCAGCCAATAGAAGCAATCGTAAACGCCGTGTGTGGTTCAGCAAAGGGACGTTGTGTACGTAAATTCATTAAGGGGCGCTGGTTTTAATGAGGACAACTGTGTTGTGCATGTGATTGGCAGAGGCTGCCAAATGCAGTAACGATGTTCGACTGATTGAAGTAGTTAGACAGCTGGTGATGAAGCGTAGTTTAACCCTGTAACTCCTCGCCCACCTATATTAGAAGTAATACCACTATATTAGAAGGCCGAAAAACTCAGCAACATAACGTCACAATACACTCTCAGAAATAACAATTTCATTTTTGACGATTCATGAATCCTCAAGCATCATTTCGTCAATTTTGAGGATTGTTTCGTCAAACTCACACGTGAATTTTGAGTAAACGTGAATCCTCACTTTTAGGATAGTGGTTTGACGATTCTGTATCTTGATTTTGGGGAAACTGAATCTCAGTGTTGTACTCAAATGCTCAAAAATGACGAAATATTTCTTTAGATTAGACGACATTCAAATCCTCATAAAAATGACGATTCAAATTTCCTCACTTTGAGGAAACGAAAACTCGGAGCATTTGCCAGTAAACGGAATCGTCAAAAAGAAGGAAAATTTCGTCTTTTTTGAGAATTCATTTTTTAGAGTGTAGTAGAGACAATTATGAGTTGTTGACCAATAATGGCGTGAATCTTCTTAACTCAAAGATAATACAAGATTGATTTACGAACGATCGTTGGTCGAAACCAGCAATGCTAGTTTTCAAAGTTAAATTCACGACCTACTCAACTTAAAGCTCAGAGAAACTCTCCGTGACGTCATGTTTTCCGTCCTGTTCGGAATTTCGGCTGTACCCAAAAAAGAAGAAAAAACTGAAACCTGTACGCGCAAGGCCGATAGTACTTTTCAGCTTACGAACAAGTTTCATTCGAACTCTTCGGAATATCCGACTGCACAATTCGGCCGTGGTAAATTAAAAAAAATCAATCTATAAACGTTCGTCCAAGTTGTTGCTTTTGCCATTACTATTTTTTTCATTTAAGCAATTGTTTGTATTTCAAAAAGTAACTCCTTAGGCATTTAGGCTTTCATCGTATCATCGTTACTATTGCATAACTAAACTTATGCATAACATAACTAAACTTTTACATTAAAAATTTTGGACAATATTTTTTTTAAACATTTTTAACTTAATGCACCATACATTTTGATAAAAAAAACAATAATTTACAGTACTGAAACTATACTTGTACGTTATACTGTTTGCTTTTACTAGTTAAAATTCATTGCAGATTTACTCCTTACATTCTAAAACAAATAATAACAACGCTGGATTCTCTATATTTAAATTTCCCCTATAAATTAAAACAATAAATAACCCAGCTTACTTCTAAATGATGAGACGCATACGTCTCAGTTAAAAGAAAACAAGGTTATTATTCTAATTAAAATTGCTGGTATTCAAATCTGTTTATGTAAAGCTTAGAAACATTTAACGCGCATTGAATTTAATTAAATTTCCCTGGCAAAACACATGATGCACATTAGCAACAGATTAGCTCAAGTTGAAAGATAATTGCGCACAAATGTTAACGTAATTACGACGTTGCTTTTGTTCAAACCTCAAACAAACTGTATTATTTAAAAAAAAAAAAACTTTTCAAAGACTTTCCAGTCCTTAGGTATTGAATGAGCATACATATTCACGTTCATGATGCTTAGAATTTTATTTAAAATGTCGAATTTAATTAGTTTCACGATGCAAAGCTAATTTTATTAACAATTTGAAAGAAACTTAAAAATTAATTTTCTTTCATTTAAAATATTCATTCATAAAGTCGCTGTTCAGTACTTCCAAGTCCGTATAAATGTTATAACATTTGAATTATGCATTTTGTTTTTTATTTAAAACATTCATGTTTACCCTCAAATTTTAAAACATTTATTGCATTATATGTTGAGAAATTCATTTGTTAAGAATAGTTAACGGTTATAATTATTTGTTTCTGGTTTGTATAAAGTATTATTTAGTACAACAAAAACATTGATAAAACTAAATCTTTAGTTGACTTAGAAAGTAAATAAGAATGTTCATACATTTTTCATTACATGTATGAATTTGTATCTATAAAAATATTTTAATTTAAATAATTTATTATAATATTGAAATATTAACTACAATGTAAATTTTAAATATCGTATAATTGTTGTAATATAACTTGAATGTGTACATTCTTAGGGAAAAGAAAGAATTACATATTTATTTTCTTTAAAAGGTTAGTAGCTTGGTTACCGATGAAAGAAAATTAAAAGAAAATTTAAATTCATCATCCTATAATTTATAGCGAAAATACAAGATCAATCGTTTACTTAAAAAAATTCACAAATCCACTTTTTTTAAAAACTTGTAATGCATAGTTACTATATAGTTTAAATAAAAAAGTTTGGTTTACTATCAAAATGTATATTAGCTAAAAAATTGTTTTTAACAATGTAATAATTGAAAAAAAAATCGTAGATTATAAATGTAGTTATTTATAAATTCTTCTATTTATAAACTCTGTAATAACGGAAAAAAAGAAAAAATCCCTATTTATAATATTCAGTTGCTTTTACCAGACTCTAATGATAACTCTACACTCCACTCCAAAAAAGAAAATCGAAACGTTTTGTTCGGCTGTTGATTGCATCTCTATTATGCGTAAATGGAGTGTGTTTAAATGGCAATACAACTATAGTATACAATGTACTTAACCCTCTAATGCATACTGTTGCTATATGGCCACAAGTACAACAAAATACACATTATTCTATTAAAGTAGAGCTCCCTCTAGACAAATCTGTGTTTTTCATCTATTACATTACATTTTGAAGTTTTAGTTGCTAATAATTCTCATACATGACAGTAGTAAAAGTTCATTCAAAATTTAAGTGTGAAGTTGTTAACTGTTGTGAAATTACGACTTTGGCAGTATTCAAAGTATTATAATATTTGTACTGAATACAAATAAACTGATTTGAAAAAAATAATTATAGTTAAAGAGGTTTATTTTTAAATATATTTTAGTAGTTCTCTAGTCTAACTGCAAAAAATTTAAAAATTGAAATTATTTAAATTCCAATGCAGTTAATTTGTTTCAGTATCTTTCCCATAATGTATGAGTATTAAAGATACAAATATATTTTTTCGGAATGAAAAAAAAATCATGCATTACAGGGTTAACAGTGTTAGGAGCTAGAATGTTGTAGGATTCCGATGACCAATTAAGGGTTGAGGTTGCTTGATATATGTTCTAGTAAGGTAAGAAACTATTGTTCACAAAGATATATTCAATATTAATATTGTTCAAAAGTATTAAAAATGAAAATAATACACTGAGAAAAAAATTCTGTAAACATAAAGAAATTTTTTTAGTAATGTTACAGAAATAACCAATTTAAAAAAAAAAGGTTTTTGTAATTCTGAACAGAAATCTTCATTTCTGCAGTTACAATTTTTTTTCTAGTATTTGCAATTTGTTTCAGCCAATCATGTTCTTCTACATGAAATGTCGCGCGCATCGCCACTGAAGTTTGGTTAGGTTAGGCTTGAATTATTGTCGCACTAGAGCTACACGAACTAAAGTCTGACCTCGATCGTGATTCAAGACCAATAGCTATTTTAAATTTATAACTTAGTTGATTGTTTCAAATGAATTTAACTTCTCATTTCCTGACTATCTGTGTGCCGAAATAGCACAGTTGGGAAAGCATCAGACTGATCATCTAAAGGTTCCTGGTTCGATCCCGCGTTTCGGCAGTCTGCTATTCCTCGGTAGTGTAGTGTTCAGTACCCCCTCTGTCTTGCGGGAGACTGGGGTTTGATACCACACCGGGAAAGCAGACATTTTTGTTTTTTCTTTACAATTGCACGGAAAATGCAGTATCCATAAAATTTTCTCGTAAAGTTATAGAAGCATTACTTGTGCGGGATACATAAAATAGTAATGTAAATCTACATGATATAAACATGTAATGTTAACAAAAATATATTATGTGTCTATACAGCACTATTTTTAGTAATTATTTACTAGAAATCTTCTAGGAAAAGTTTTTTTACAAAAAAAAAATTGTAATGGTTACAGATTTTTTTTCACAGTGTACAGCTTTAACTGTTGCCACTCACTACGCGATTCTTGCCAATTGTATTCCTTAGTAGGATGGCCATTTAAAGGGGAGGAGGGGTGGGGGAGGGTACTCGAGTTGAGTCGTACCCGTGCTACTGACAGCATCTGAGTTTCGCGGCGTGATTGATGATTACGAGGGAATCAGGGAGGCATTTCGGTGGGTGTTTACTTCGGGAGTCGCTTTAACGGTGATTAACTGGGACCGTGCGATGGGCTCGATTAACCGCTGATGAAGTATCCGCGTGGTCCCTTCCCGGAGATATCATAGATTATTCAGGTCGAGGCCTGGTCATAGCTCAATTAGGGTCAGGTTTACTAACAGTGTGAAGCGCGGGTGTTGCTTCTGAGTAAATGCGTTAAAATATTGGACGTACACTAACTATGAAGCAGTTCTATATTCTTTATACCCAATGAAGAAAAATGTCTGAAATACATTTCGGGGATAAACTAGGAAACCGATCCTTAAACGTCCTTGGAAGAAACGTTGTTGGAACTTATATTTTTATACCTATTATTTAGCAGTTGGATATGTAAATAGATTTTTGTCTCATTCGATGAACTTAATAGGAAACGTGGTAAAGCAACTTAACGTGATTCACGAACAGAGAGGAGCTTTAGTTCTATTCAAAGAATAGTTTATACATAACATTAGTTTCAGTAGGGTAAGAAAAAAAGTATTTTTCCAAAAAAAAAAAAAAAGGCTTTAATTTTCCAAAATCTAGTTATAATTAAACACAATGTGACTGAACCACCAAATATAATATAAGTTATTTTTATTGATAAGGGTATTATCGAACACAATTAAGAAATTTCTTTGAATTGAACAACTAAATTCTTCAAAATCTATTTTTTTGCCTTTCAAAGGAAAAAAACACGAAAATTAAGGTGAGTGCTTGGGAACTAATTAAACTACTGCCACCTTAATTTTGGAAAGCAAACTAATAAGATTGAAACCTAATCCACGTACACAATTGGCCCTAAAAAACAGAGGTGGAAAATAATTGATTTTGCTGGAAGTAGCACATAATATATCTTTAAACAAAAACTTGCTTGTTTAAAAATATAATTATTTTTAATCTTAAAATTTAGAATTTATTTTCAGTAAAATTGGTTTTGAAAGTGTGATGATAATGACAAGACTTTTTTAACGGATTATATAGATTGCAATACTTAGTTGTTAGATTTATTTATACCAGTTTCGAACATTAAAAAAAGTGACAGTTTATACACCAAAAGTATAGTACATCTAAAGATTTTGTGTTACAATTTCACTTTAATGCATGCATTGTTATTTCGAAAAATACCAATTTACAAAAAAAAAAAAAATACAATGCAATGGAGAAAATCAATAATAATAAACAAGTTTAAAACTTAGTTTTTTTATATGGAGAAAAAGACGATGATAAGTAAAAGAACACTTGAAAAATATTTGTTTAATCTGTTCTTTTACATTACTACTATCTCGTCATACCATAAACGAAAATAAAAAAAAAATTCTGAATTCCTACCTTCCAAAAAAAAAAAAAAAATTGAATTTAATTTATGGCCCCCTTTTAAAAAACTTGATAAAAATTTAGCATTGTTTAAATAAACTAAACAACCCCCGCAATTATTTACGATGGGAAAGTTTATAAAAACCAAAATGCATAAAAATCATGAGATCGCGAAACAATAATTCACATTCATGTTAAAAATGCAGACGATACAATTTCCTTCTTTTTCAGAGTTTTATTTATGCAAAACTTAAAACTTATGTTGAAAGTTTTCGTTTTATTTTTTATGAATCGAAATAGAAGACCTCTCTTTAAAATGTTTTGAATAATTTTCTGATATCGTACATTAAAGAATCTCCATGCATACATACTAAGCAGGAAATGTGTTCGATAAATTTTTTTCTCGATTGGTTTCTTTTTTTTTGTCCACGATTTTGTAAACGGAAATGTCGTTTTTGAATTATCGTTTTAATCATAAAGTTGTTTTAACGAAACTTGTAATTTGCTTATTAATTGCAAACGGTTTTGCGAATGCAAAAAGGTTTTCAGTTTGTTTAACTTAAAAAAAAAGTCATAATGTAATGTAAGTGACAAAAAATATATTATTAGCATGGAACTTTTTAAGCTGAACGGTTCATTTCAATTTTATAAAAAATAATTCGTCTTCTTAATTTGTTTACAAAAAATGAATTGAAATTTCTGAGTAATATTGTCGACAATCCACTGAGCAATATAAAGTTTCCAATAATCCGTAAAAAATCCGTTATGTCCACGATTCCTATTGAAATAATTAAATTGATATGTCGTACAGTTTCCGGCTGTCTGTTTTTAACCTCCATGCGGTGCGTCTCTAACCTCCTGTGAGTACATTTCTAATATATTATTAGAAAATACTTTAATATGCCATTCCCTTAATCCACACTGTCACAGTTTGTAATGCAGATAAATCGTAATTAAAAGAAACTTTTGCAGCCTGCATTATATTATTCAAGGTGATACATTAAATTTTCTATGCAAAAAAACGCGTATCTATTCGATGAGTTTCATCAGCAACAACTAGTCCTTTTTTTGAACCAATATTTTAATCTTAAAATCCATGGCTTAAAGGTTTATAAGTTTATTTTGAATATATCTTAATATTACGTTCAATACATCTTCCATATCAGTAAATGAACTGTGGTCTATAAAAAATGCATTTCCTTGTTTATATCTACAAAATCTTTCGTAATCCTTACATCTGTTATACCTACGGAAAACATTATTCAGCAAACCATGTACATAAGTCATTTCGTTGCAATTCGAATAATTCAAAAACCAGAGTCCACTTTGTCTTTTAGTCATTCTTTCTCAATATATTATACAAGGACGACTTTTAGTATTATTTATGATTATTTGCCCGATATTGCTTATTATTGGGAGCTCCATGTTTGTTATTCATTGAACCATAGCTTTGAGTCGCAAAGTAACCAGACATTGTTGGACATCTCCATATTGACGAATGGTGAATCCGTCGCATCTTTTTCTTCCAAATCCATTTTTGAAAATATTTTTGTTCAAAAACCAACATCATATTCTTTGTCAGCAGAAAATTTCCTGAATTTTGATATCAAACACGACTTATTCAAGTTTATTGTGATTTCTTTTTTGTAAAGATTTTTTTTTCAAGATAGTGGCAAAAAAAGCGCCTTGAGCGACAGTACTGGTTGCCACTTTTAGTAAGTTCATTCGAAGCATGTTATCTACCATTTTTCCCAAGAATAGTTTTTTTTCCTAATTTCTTTCAGGTTTAAGCTGTTTTTTTCGCTTATTTATATTGCACTAGGTCAAGTAACGAGGTCGAAACATGAGCGCGGGTACCCAACGCAAGCTTCGAGAACACTAAACCAATTATTATTAAAAAAACCCCAAAAAACTTGGAAGTTTGCTAAATGCCATAATGATAACGGTAGAAATTGGTTCGTCCAAAATAATTGAAAATTTGGAATAATTGAGCAATGAAGTAGGACAAAACTAAAATGAATGTTATGTTGATACTGCCATTGATTTGTCAGGATAAAATACATTTTATATTTTTGTATTATACATAGTTTTTTTCGATATGAATAATAAACTAAAAATTCCTTTCACTTGTTTAACTTACATACATTCTAACATTTTGAGCTCATTTGTTTTAGAAAACTATTTTAATTAAATCCAACTTTGTGATTTCAATGTATCTCAGAATTTGACAGTTATAAGGAAAAAAAATTAACGACAAGTTAAAACCGTAAAATAAAAAATAACTTTTTGAACACTTGATTTATAATTTACTAAGTTAATTATCGCTTTCATTTTATGTTTTTAAGGTTTTTCAATTATGCATTTGTTAAAATTGTTTTGACACTTTCTTTTTTTATGAAATAACTTGTCACTAAAACATTTGGAGGTTAATAAAAAACGAAATATTTAATTTGCACAATTTCCGATTCTTTCACCTTGATGCTTTTTTTCGATTCTAAAAAATCCTTTTGTATTGTTTAGAAGTTTTTGGTTCTTAGATAAAAAAGTTTGCAACGAAAATTTGCTTTTAAAATTAAGATTTTTCCGTTTTACAATTCAACATTTTTAATATATTTGGACAAGCTTTTATTAATTCAGTCAACACGTAAATCTAACAAAGTTTAAATAAAACAACCACGAAGCTGCAGATTACACGAAATTTTTCAAATGTGAATTTTTGAATACCTACATCAAAAAATCAAATTTTTTAAATTTTTAATTTTTTTTTAAATATATCATTTCTGAACTGTAATTCCTGTTTAGGTTTTAATCACCCGAAAAAATATTGATAACAATGCAAATATACGAGTATAAGATATTTGATATGTGGTGGTTTATGTACCACCAAATAGGAACTTTGTTTTATTAATGCTGCTATTTATGTACATTTTAGTTTGGTCTTGTATCTATTTGTCAATTACTTGACAATGCCAAATGACAGTGATTGCGCCCTCTAGAAGGGAGAGTGTAGGCTTTATAGCCCATTACTCAGCTCGCCAGAAGAAACAGTCACAAGAGACACACAAAGAAGGACGACACAAAAACATAGACAAATAACAACGTTTATTGACGGTCACAAACATCCATGCCTGACCAGGATTCGAGCCCGACACCAACAGCCCCAAAGGCTAGTGTCCTAACGATTGCGCCATCGGGGCGGCTGTCAATTACTTAGAGTAAAGTATTTATTACTGTTCCGACAAATATTTTCTTAAAAACAGGGCTGTTTTTGGTGGATTTGTCCTTTTGTAGTCTCGGTGAAATACCCAAAACTGAAACCTTTTGGGTTATATTGAACGCTTCTGATTGCCTGATTATTGCCTCCAAAGGAGCCTTAACACATCCAAATCACGCTTTGAATTTTTTAGCAGTGGTCAAGTGACGAGTGAAACCCGTTTTTTGTAGCAACATCAAGGCGATTCAAGTAACGAATATTGATACAACAATTACAAGTAATCTGATCCCTCTGAAATATAAATATTGGTACTGCTTAAGAAAAAAAATCACATACATTGTTGTTAAATCAGTACAAAGAATTATCAAACAATCACGCATAAACAATTGCCGTTTTCTTTCTCATTTATGAAAACTGAATATGAGGCAGATTTTAAGAGTCTCCTATTCATTCCAATCTTTATTTGAATCAAAATAGGATGCCCACAGTGCACATTATGCATTTTCTCACGAACAATATTTGTGTAATGGTGATCATGCATTATTGATAATGGTCGTTTTGAACCAGGCTGATTGTTGCTTGGGAAAGATAGATTCCATGTTTTGACAAAATTGTAACTGACAGTAAACATTTTAACATTTTTAATTTCATGAACAATTTCAATGCAAATATATATCGGCAAGCACGTATATCTTTAATTTGTTAGCGTTTGTATGTCACTGACGAAAACCAAAAAACGACACTGTTCCGCAAATCCCGGGTTTGAGAGACTCGTATCGGATGATGATAATTTATACAGTTATACCTTGTTTATTTGCTAGGCGAGCTTCGAAAGCACTTTCTTCCTCCATCCCTTCAGTTGGTTTTTCTAGGAAACGGGGGGAGGGGGGGGTATCGTCCTTTCTCTAAACCTAACGCTTTTGAGGTTTTGTTGTGAGGTTGACAGTTTAAACCCATGTAGGGGTGGGGATAAAATACGCTCACGCCATTTCGTAGAGGGGAGGCAAATGCTTTCGAAGCTCGCATTCAGACTAGACTGGGTATAGTTACAGATTGTGTAATAGTTATCGGAGTTTGAACATATACACAATGACGTGTACACTGAGTATTGCAAATCCAAAGGGAAAAAAGGATATATTGATACAGTAGTATGGCCCATCAGTAACCAGAAATGGTTTCCAGAAGTAGGACACAGTTAAAAATTTATGTGACAGATTGAACCAAAATTCGATCACTTTCTAGCTGCCGCTGCTTATTAGAACGTTGATTTACCAGATAGCGGTAAATAAAAGTAGTTACTTAATCACAAAATTGGTAATTACCTGCTCAAAATAAAGTTGGCAGCTAAAAAGTTCCAAGGTTTATATTCAAGATTGCGCCGAACTTTTTAACTGTAAAAAACTGTAGAGGATATAAAATCAACTGAAAATAAAAAGAATTAATTGTTCTTTATTCCTTATATTCGGACTTCAGTGACCGGAGAGGCATTGAATGAGAGCAATTTAGCTATATTTGTTCATTGAATTTCCGTTATCCATATCCGTTATATGGGCCATACAAAAGTAAGGTGCAAGATGACACCTGAATCCTGGAACTTTCTAGCTGCCACTATTATTTTGTGCTCAAATTTACCAATATTGTGGTAGAAACATAATTTTGATACACCGAAAAACGGGTTAATAAATTATTCAAATAGCGATGACAGTTGTAAGGATCTAGGATTAATGTGCAATGTTGAGCTGAAACTGTGTAAGATTCTACAAAAATGTCCTTTACATTTTTGCCAATCTCACATGTGAAGATGATATCGTTATTGTTTGAGCTTCAACTATATTGAAATGACTCCACAAGGAAAAGGTTTATCTTGAAATTGTACAATTAAGTGTATGATTGAGAAATCCGTCGGGGTCCTGATTTCCAGTGAGAAAATGCATTTGATTCTATGCATGATAGTAGATGAATGATTTAGATAGGCAAGGATGTAATTTAATGTGTGTAAGGTAGCGTATGCATGTTTTGCTTAGATGAATTTTGAGATATTTATTGTTTATGGCAGAAATTATCTAAAATAATGCAATTCGATGGTTTTTAATCTATTTTTTTTAATTAAAAAATATGTCGCTGAATCCTACTAAACTAAATTTAAATAAACTAGAGGAAGCCTTTCCTATATTAGTAATTCGGCAATACAAGCTGTAAATTTCATTTGATGATCATTTGGGAATATATATTTGAAATTATATAAGGAATGAATACAATTTATATATGTAAAATATGAATTTCGGAAATTAGCTTGAACTATAAAGAAATGAAACGAAATTAGTGCAGTGTATTAAATTAATCCTACAGCAAATTTATCCCTTGGCTAAACAGGTATAAAATTTCCACAACGCAAATTACACATTTACTGCGAATGTCCATTGTTTTGAAATTAAAACTCACTTTAAAATTTTCCGAAGGGAAAAATATGGAAATTACTAAACGTTTAAGGAAGTAGATCCCAAAATATTTATCACCAATGTTAGAACTATTAGTATATTAATATAATTTTTAATTCTGGCAGGTTCTCAATAAAATAACATCTTTAAATTGAAATTGATATAATCCTCTATTCAAACTAACACGTCTTTAATATTTCTTACATGGCGATAATGATAAATACTGCCATATATAGAAACTGAGACTTCTGAACCCTATATCACTTTAAATTACGCGGTTATTCAAAAATTTTCTATAATAAAAAAAATGAAATAATTATTTTAATTAAATTTTTGTTACTCTGTACCTTACTATTTATCACTATGGATTTTACATTCAGTATCTTTTAAAAGGCGGAGAGAGAGAGAGAGAAATATAACTTTGTTTCATTAAAATATTTCCTGTAGCGGTCTGCTATTAATAATTTAATATAAATAATTAGATAAAAAAAATCATTCAATACCAATGTTAGAAACCTAAGTATAATTTTAGTCCTGAATTGCAATAAAAATGCAACTTTAATTTGAAATTAATTTATATACATCTCTATTCAAACTGACGCGTCTTTAATATATCTTACATGGCTATACTGATAAACAATACACTATATGGAAACTTCCCAACCTCTATATCACTTAAACTGTCGCCAGAAATTTCTGCATAAGCCGAGAGTATGATGAATGTCCTCAAACTCGAGGCTTGTTCGTCCGTTTTCAAGAGCCATTACAAAAGCGACGCGTTTGTCACTCCGACATGTTGCGACATGTTCACAATTGGGGGCTGGTTAGGGACTAGTAAAGCGTCAAGCGACTATTTTTCGAAAATGAGTGTGGAGGTTTCAGCTAGTTAGTGATTGATTTATAGATATAATGTTTTCACCAAAATGAGTCTTCAATTTCATCGAATCAAGAAACGTGTGTGATATATTTTTGTAGCTAGTATATATTGCTGTATGGAATAAATTTTATTTCAATTTTGGCTTAAAATGGAATATTCAAGATTTTTTATACATAATGTTTTCATCAACTTGAATGTCTTATTTTCGACATAACAAACCTTTGGGTGAAGCCTTTTTTGTAATCAGTATATATTTTACGTAGAATAAATTTTATATAAATTTAGGCTTATAATGAAACAAACAATATTTTTATGCGAGCTAAATTCAGGATTATTGTATGCGGAATATAGTTAGAATTGTTGCGTCAGCAGGTTGAAAAGGATGTGCGATATTTTTGCAACATAATTCTAGATATCTACAGTCTACACCCTAAAAGTAATTTTGTTTAATGAAGTCCAATCACACAAATTATGGAATTCTGAATAAGGGAACCTAAGGAGCATTGGTCAAGTATTCAGAATTTTATTTTTATAAAATTATTTTTTGCAGTAAAAATTTCATATGGTAGCACATATAAAATGAAGTTTTATTGTCAACAAGTTTTTATAGTGTAATATAAATAGCGCATTTTCTTTTCTAAATTTTAAGATATCGGAAAATTTCAGATATCTTTAGATTAATTTGGAGTATTTTTATAATTGAATTAATAATTTATAGCGTTCACCGAAAAAGTTGGATATTTGGTGGCAACTGACACGTTAGTTTTAGTTGAGGTTTTGGTTGTATTCTAAACAATTGCAAATTTTGATAATCAATCTACTACCTACATAAAGTTATAATCATACGATACTATAAACTGTGCATTTGATAAACATTATTTATAGATTTTCACAACTAGTTAACTTAGGGGGCTTTGATGAAGAGTGGCAAATCCACCCTTATGGGCCTTACGTAGAGTGGGCTAAGCTCCCTGAGTTGCCATTTTGTAAAGAAGGGCAGATAGTGATTTTTAGCCTACCTCATGGCACAAGCCTTTTAACTTAAATAAAAACCTTAATATAACAGTATTTATGAAATACCACATATTTAAGCTGAACTGAATTTGTTCGCCTGAAAAAATCTTACAAATCATGTCTAAAATGTATACTTTTTTGGATGAGAACTTACTTTTTTTATTTTCTCTTCAATGCTGATGAGTACCTTTGAACTTTGGTGGCTAGCTGCTGACAACAGTAGCTTTAAGTACCATCTATTGTGAAAATGAAACAATATATTTAAATGCTAAAATTTAAAGGTGGGCCAAGTCCCCTTATGGACAAGGGTCCCCAGATTCCCCTAACTTTGATAGAAAGGATATTACATAGATTAAAAATAAGAAGGGATATTACATAGATTAAAAATAAGAAGGGATATTACATAGATTAAAAAAGAAACTATTAACTGTTTGTTGAATGTTGAAGGAATATAGTTTTTCATTCACTCCTTTTGCATTTATGATAAAGCAGAAACTGTCTATCAGCATTAGAGTTTTCATATAAAGTTTGGGATACGAATTTTGTATAACAAGTTTGCTGTGTTATTTTTCAAGAATTTCGGTATTTTGAATTTTATATGCTTTATATAAGATTAGATCCTTCATCTCATGTTGAAACTTTAGAATTTGTTAAAATCGATTGACAGGTCTTTGTAGAAAATGAAACATGCTTTTTAGAAAAATTCGATATAAGTTACTGAATAAAATTATGAATACTTAAAAATAGAAAATATGTGTATGTTATTGTATTATTAGAAATTTATTCTTTTAATAAGGAAATATTTGTATAATTTTTTATTAAAATGCTTTTGAAAAACGTGGTTAGTAAAAAGGGTAATGTATTGTAAAATTGGTAAATTGCACTAAGAGAAAATAACGTTCTTGCACATTTTATGACTTTTAGCATTGTTCCCATTTACCCCAAACCTAACACCTTCTACATTATTAATTTTAATACATTTAAAAGCATAATAATTATAATATTTTGATTTACTCTGTGTAAGTCGTCAAAGTTTTCGAAACACATGTAAAAATAATTTACGTTAGGTGTTTGTTATGATTAAGACAAATTAGTCTGCACTTACTATATGCGCTTTTCTCAGAATTAAAATACGAGCACGATTGCAAATACTTAATAATTATTAAAGAAGTATACTTCTAAAAGGACCTTAAATCATAACAGAAATCTCCACAACTTGTAAATACATCATTAAGAACTTTAATGGTAACAAGTTACGGTTCTTTGCTGGCCATCCGTCTTAGCCCTTATACATAATAAATCCACCTGTCTCGAATTGCTAAGTAATTATAGCAGTCCTTTTTATGTATATTTAACTTACTTAACTCCTAAAGAGTAAGCTTAGCGAGGAAAATTAACGGGCATTAATTCCCTTGTATCCCCCACATAAACAACTCCGAAAAACAAAGTGTCAGAGTGTAAACTTAATTGGTTTCCTTCCATAGCTCTGCGGAACTGATTACAGAACACAATTTGTGGGACTTGTTGGTTGCTTTCAACAGTGGTATAGCTGCCTTTTTGTTTATGTTAGGAAACGGCATTGAGAGATGTACAATCAATACAGTTGTAAGGGGAACATGATAATATGTCGTCGGAAGAAATATGGCATGAACATAATACCTTTAAGTATTACTTATAAAAAAGTGCATTCATTTGGAATTCGTAAAAGTATGATTATTTAAATTATTGATATTGCAGGAAAATGTATCTTGGGTTGTTGAGTTGACTCGTCGTACTACGAATGACGCTTTTCTGACCTTGTATTAATATATAATGTAACAAGAAAAATAATGCGTCATATTAATATATTGGCTTTCCAATAGAAAAACCACGATTGTGCACATGAATGAAAAACCAGAAACTTTCAAATTCTCCTTTTTCGAATGTTCTCACTCCTATATTGGATTGCTACCTAAGTTGTCGATCTGGAGCTGAGGAGCCCAGTCCGTAAAGCGATTGACATGCATCCGAAAGGTCCCGGCATTGCCAAAATAACTGCCAACCTATAAGCGGTCTGTCAAATGATAAATACTTACGACTTAACTAGAGCTTAGGGGCGAGGAGCCCAGTCGATTAGGCACTAGCCTATCATGCGAAAGGTCCCAGGTTCGGGTCCTGGCACCGCCAAAATAACTGCCGACCTATAAACGGCCCGTGCAGCCAAAAATTTCCGATGAATAATACCCCGTGTAAGGGAATACCCGTTAAATATCCTTCAAAGTCCTAACTTGCGTACGATGTCGCCCTTAATGGTTGCGTTGGGTGCCTATTCAGGTGTTGGCTCGTCCCTTGACTGTGGTTCTAAAATACGACGCCCGTCGCCAACAGCCCTCGTGTAGCTCTAGTGCTGCGATAATTCAAACCTAACGTAACCAGAGTTTAAAATTTACATCGAATATCGGCTTATAGAAACGAGAGAAAACGGCAACCTAAAATAGAAGACAAAATATTGGTTTTTAGTTAATTATTGAATTAGACCATTATCAATAAAACTCCTTCATTTACTTTTACGGTCGTATTACCGAAAATATCATCTAAAGTAATTTATAAGTCACCCACGTTGCCTGTTGGTTCCCTCCTAAATATAAGTCGTAAAATTTAATCTGAAAATATTAACTCGATTTATAGCGGGTTATTTATTGCTAAAGGTGAGTGTTTCTTTATGGCTGTTTTGCCAAGCCCCCGTGTATTAAATTTCGCGCCAGTAAGTGGATAAGGTATGCAGTAGAGTAGGGTATGAACGCAACATACGTTGTTCTAGAAGAGTTGGTATGCTTTTAAATTGAAATTCGAAATATATATTAGTTAAATTTTTGATAGTTTTATCTATATACATTTGGTTAAGACGGTTTGATTTTTTTCTTCATCATCCCATGATGCATAGAATGCTATCACAAGTTTATTTTTAGCTTATCTTAACAACACACAAAATATACAACATTTCAAAACATTAAAAAAAATGTGAGGGAAAATAAGAATAGAATTGTACGATTTGTATATTTTATAGTCAGTATTCCTGCATTACATCCTTATGCTTTGGAATTTTGCAAACACTCTATAAAATGAACGTTAAAGTAGATGATACCATTTATATAAAAATTGGTTTTAACACCTTGATTGTTACGCATGAGTGGCAATCAATTCACATATTTGAACCAAGAGCATTAACTAGCAAAATACAACCGCTTTCACAGTCATTTGAATTTGTTTTTTGTACTTAAAAAACTATGTTATTCTAGGGTAGAAACAGTTTGCATAATTCCACCTACGAAAAACCGAACATTGCCTGGGATATTTCATGATACTTTTTTTATAATGCGCTAGTCAACGTGTTAAGATGAAACAAATATAAAGAAAACAGGGGAAAAACCCTACATCGAATGAACATCTGTCAGTATTGAGGTCTGCTTGGCAAGTAGTCGTGGTCGTAAACCGGTTTCTCCCTTGGCTCTTCTTCCGTTGTTCATGCGTCAGACTAGTGCGTGGAGTTATTCTCGATCATAGACATAGTATACCGGGAAACCGCGTGATAAGAAACAAAGCAAAACACCAGTTTCGGCGATGGCTCACTCTTGTCGCCAAGTATACCAGATGCAGATAGATTCCTATGCAATGTAGGGGTTCTTACTCTGATTATGTTAGGTTTGAATTAACGTCGCACTAGAGCTACACGAGGGCTATTGGCGACGGGCGTCGTATTTTAGAACCACAGTCAGGTGACAAGCCAACACCTGAATAGGCACCCAACGCAACCGTTAAGGGCGACATCGTACTCAGCGTTAGGATTTTGAAGGATATTTAACGTGCACTACCCTACATGGGGTATTATTCGTCGGACATTTTTGGCTGCACGGGCCGTTTATAGGTCGGCAGCTATTTTGGCGATGCCCGGACCCGAACCTGGGACCTTCCGCATGCTAAGCGAGTGCTTAACTGACTGGGCTCCCCAACCAGGTTCTTACTCTGGACTCTTCACACCTGGTCTGATATATAAAATAACCAATGAGACGGAACTAGATGTTTTAATATTTTACATCCCATATGCAGCTGCTCATTTTTACGCTTCTAGATCTTCTGAAAGCTCTTTAGGGGGCTGGTGAGTTATCAGGGCTCCGGAAAATGACTGCCTTTCCTTTTTCTTATCGGGAAGCCCGCCTCTAAATTTTTTAGTAATTTAACCTTAATTCCAATGTGTCTCACCTGCACCGCTTGGGAAATAAAACTACGATATTATAAGTTTGTGAGGTATTTTCTCCGGTTATTTTAAAGGTGTTTTGTTTTTTGTTTGTTATCCAATTTTTATGATTAAATTTACGCGTTGCAAAAATTTCAATGTAACATTTGTTTGAATATGAATGTATGATACATTACTGTTATTTTATGTTTGTGGTTGCTTGAAAGAAATATGGTATTCGTTGTACATGTCACGAATGCAAACTAGCAGTGTATAAATTACTAGCACACTGTTATTAATTGTGTGCTTGCTTTCACCACAATAAAGGTTCCTGGTAGCTGCAACGGCTGTGTGGTGAAATGTTTCACCATATTTCCGGTATTCAGTCATAACATTTATCAAGTTTGGAAACAAAAACCTGAGAAACGGTTCAACCCAATACCAAAAATATGGTGAAACACTTCACTACTCAGTCGTTGCAGCTATTAGGAACCAGTATTGTGGGGAAAGCAAGCACACAATTTTTGACAGTGCACTAAAAAAATTATAAATTCGTAGTGATCTTAGCAATTATGTATGAAATTTTAAATATTATTTAGTATCTTAGGATTCACAGAAAAAGCTTAACTCGTGAGATTATTAAAAAATTTTAATAAAATTTTTGTATAATGCTAAAAAATTTTCAATTTATTTGCAGGAAAATAAAAAAAAACCATTAAAATATCTAACTTCTTCTTATTAAAATGTGTACTTTATCTAATATTTCAAAACTAAATCACCACTTCATTGAGGATCTTTTTATAACTCTTTATTATCCGTACTTAATTATTTATAAGCTTACACAAATTAAATTTTGTATTGAAAGTTTTTGATCATTTAAGTAACTACCATGTGTGAAATTTGAAGATAAACTGCATTTAAGCTCTTTAATACTGGAAGTATAAATTTTTAAATATATATTGCGAACTAACTGAAAATTGTAACATCTTATATTTCAAACGCAAACTAAATTATTCAAGCTATATATGAATACTTTATTACCATTGGTGAAAGATTTAATGGGGCATAAGTATGATGTGTATGATTACAAATTGCATCGAAATGTATTTTCGCAAACGTTCTTTTTTGTAAAAGGGGTTCTGGGAAAATTCCTCACAGTTTTATGTTGAAAGCAAAACTAGAAAATAAGTACTATTATTCTTCCTTTTTGCTGTCAATTTCGAGAACATCAAAAATATTGACCTTTATTCATTGAGTTTCATGATTTTTTTTCATGTTAAAGTAAGTACACCAGAGTTATGCAAAAGCAGTGCAAAAAGCAGCTCCATTTTAAGCCGCTTTTTTATAATTGTGTAAAAAATCTGATTTTTACTTCATAACTTTAATATCAGACGCGGTCAAAAAGTGAGACTGTTTTGAAACAGCGTAAAAAATACATTTTTTCACTTAAAAGCAGTGAAAAAAATACTTTTTTAATAAGATGCCAACAGTTCAAGTAAAACCATTTTTCATAATATTCATGTCAATAGTAACTATTAACCACTGTTGTTAATTAATACTTAGGGTTTCTCACTCTAGTTACACTGTAAACACTGTTGATGTCTTTCTATGTTCTGGAAGCTCAAAACCTTCACATTGCTTTTTGAATTGCTCAATCAGAGTTCATGTTTAAATGTTTTTCCTTTTTACAACAAAAATATGACAAATGATGAATGAATGCGCGCTCTAGGATGACAAATGACAAAATTTATTGACAAACACAAACATCCACGCCTTACCGGGATTCGAACCCAGAAGCTTCCAAGCTTAGATCCCTAACCATTGTGCTGCCGGGTCGGCACAAAAAAAAAATAAGTTTGCCTTTTGTAGTTCTAGGTATTTATCAAAAACGCCAATCTGCTTTACTAAAAAATATTTGGCAAATGAATTATTTTGCCTAAAGGATATTTTTTTCCATAATGAGTTTGTTTCACGTAGTACGGAAAGAAGACAAAGCAACCAATGAAATTGCAGCACAGTTAGCATGACATCATAAGAAACATTCCCATTATACAAAAAAATGCATACAATGCTTTTAAAAATTAAACTTTTAAAAACAAATGCCATTATGTCACTCTCCCGTTCCTTGCTCGTGAAGTTATATCCCCTTGGTTTTAAGAAGGTATTACTTTTCATACTAGTTGTATGAATAACTATCAAGAGCACGATAGCATGAGTGAAATAAATTTATAAGATTATAAAAGGACTTTTTTCAGGTGATGTCACACAGTACCTTTATAATTACGTTAAAAAAAGTAGACAAGCATAGGAAATTAAGCAAGAAAAAAGTAAATTGTGTTCCGAAGCAAAAAAAAAAAAAAAACCCTTAAACGTTAATTACGTTCTAATTAAGAAATTTACAAGAATCAGTTACTTTTATTTATTTTTGTTGAATTAGTGCGTAAATAGTCATTTATGCAAGAAGTATGAAAAGTAATACTTTTTAATACGATTTCTTTTCGCAAGCGACGCATACACTGCTTTTGGGTTAAACAGTACTTTTTATCACTGTTTCAAAAAACTTTTTGCACTGGTCTGATATTGAAATGAGGATGTAAATGTCAGATTTTTTCACGCAATTACAAAAAAGTAATTTTTTAACACTAGTTCGTTAAAAGCATCACTTTTGTCACATTTGCTGATTTCAAAAAGTTTGTTGTTAGATATTTAACAAAAATATTTTGTATTAATTTTTTTGTTACAGAAGTCAATATATCAAAAATCTATAGCAAAATATGGAAATTTCGTTTTTTCATCCCATTTAAACTTTATTTCTTGTAAGAAAAACTTAACTTCTGAACTAAATTTTTAAATAAAAATAAAACTTTCTTCCTTAAAAATTATAATATAAATAAATCTTCTAAAATATGATAAAAAAAAACCTTATTGCTTTGGAAATTTTAGCATAATTGTCAAAAGAAATTATCCAACCTGATGGAAAACTACGTATTAAAATCTGCACGCCGAAGAATTTATGTCGACAAATTAAGGCCGAGAACTACGAGACGTATAAAAATTAGCGTTACTTTCAGCCTCCAAAGTACATATCTAGGTCTTTTATTGCTTTCTTTTGTGAGAATGGTGCTATAAAACAAGACACTGAACCGTTATTACGTATGGAAAGTAGGACCTTAAAATTATTCCTCTTCGTTGAATCTTTTTCTTGAATCCTATATAGTTGGGAATTCTCCGCAGTGGTTGGATATAACGGTAACTTACACTTTTTTCTGTAATAGAGTCAATATAGGTAGGAAACATAGTAGAAAAATTACGGTATTATCTTGTCTACACTCTTAAAACAAAAGAGTGAAGTGCATTTTCGACACTGGAATGGAGTGAAAACTAACTTAGATTGAGTTAAAATTTACTCAGACGGAGTTGAAATCACTCGTTTGGAGTGATCCTGTCGGAGGTTTAACTTAACAAAGGAGCGGAATCCACTCCTATGGGGAAGTGCATTTTCGACACTGGAATGAGTGAAAATTAACTCAGACTGAGTTAAAATCTCTCGTTTGTTTTAAGAGTGTATGACAAAGGAATAAAAAACAGCTTCTAAACTAACCAAATACACTCATAAGCTCGTTTAATCTAAGATTTGTATGCCTTTAATACATATTTTTGCTACAGGAAGGGTTATACAAACATAACCTTTTGCTTATTAACTATTCCAAACGGTTACAAAGACAAATGCAAATGCCTACGGGCATTATTCAAATCCATACCCTTGGGTACCGAAGGTTACATTTCATGGAATTTGGTATCACGGTTCTGAAATTATTGCGGGATGGTTATAATAAAGTTGGATGTGGGTTTAGTTCCAATGACTTTGATCTGAAGCTGAAAAAAAATTTAAACCTCATAAAGTTGAACCATGGTCAAGTGGCGAGGCCGACAGTGATCGCCTAACGCAACCTAAAAGCGACATCGTAAGAAAATCGTTGTATATCGCTTTTAATGTACGCTATCTCCTCTTTCTCGGCATTTTTATAGACTTTTTGACGCTCAATAATTCATATGCATGTCAAAGGCAATATTCGATCCGGGGATCTAGAGGACGGAAAGCCAACGCCGTGTACCAAATGGGGTTTCCAACCCCTTTCATATTTTTTAAAAATTTATTGAATGATAATGAAATAAAAACTATAATATAAGAATGACGCAAAATTAGGATAGGATCAAAAAAAGTAGCATTTAGAATTGTAAAAATTAATGGAAAAATGGTAAACTGGAACCGAGAAAACTAGTAAAGTTCAGAGATTGTTCTTCTGACTTAAAAGTGAAAGAGTATATGTAGCATGTGGATGCATTAACAATTTTAACGTATAACGTGACGTATGGGCGTGCTTGTCATTGCATTTTATTGCCATTTCGCCCATTTTTTTACAGAAAATTCAAGCGAAGTATTTTTTCTCAACGATGTCTCCAGTAAAACCTCGTTCCGATGTTTGCTTTTTCAAAATCTTTGAAAAATAGCATCTATTTCGACCACCTTGTATGACGAAGTTTATTCTTTAAATATAAGTATAGAACACATTTTTCTGATTTAAATATTTACCAAGCTTGGAAAAAGCATTGAAAAATTTAAATACCGTTCAAAAAGATTTGCCAGTTACAGTTTTATCGAAATAACGGAGGAAATGGTCTTGGTACAGTTTTTTGTTCTTAGTTATCGCTCTTTTACAAAGGAGAATTTTTATGGATTTTAATATGGCGCATTGGGAATACCTCTGTGTGGATTTCAGATTTCGGATTTGCTGCTTCTAACAAAAATCCAAATTGCAGTATTTTATTGGAACTGTTTTTGTCGTGTGTCAATAAAGGTGTAGCACACTTTTGTTTCCAATATATATTTTGATTATGTTTTGTATAGGATTTTTTTTGTTTACTTTCCTTACTAATGGGTGCGATTTCAAAGATAGATTCTATTATTGTTTATTTTTACGATTTTTCTTTGATATAAAAGGATTTCTATTTAATATAATTGGAATAATCTATTTTCTTAGTATTGTTTTTTTTTAAAGTTAGCGTAAGGTACTTATATTTTAACATTATATAGATAAAAAAACACTTTTTATATTCAAATTGAATAGAACCATTGCTTTTAGATACAGATGAATAACTAATTAGCTGCTGTAAACAATAAGAATCATATAATAATTTCATTCTTTTATCTTCCCTTAGTCATAGGAAACAAGAAAATGAAAGATAAAAACAATATAAAATGAAAAAATAATAGATTAATTATCGACTGAGTAGCCAAAAGACTAAAACAAAAAGATGACTATTAATGGTGCTTTTAACGTAGGCGTTTTTTTTTAAAAAATATTCTTTTCATGATTAGTTTTGTCCTTTATTAATAAAATTAATATAATTAACTTCTTAAAAAAAAGATCATTTTGAACTTATTATAGATATTTTGAATTAATTAAAAATTAATACATTTAAAGTGCAAAGGTATTTTATTTGTATTACTTTTTGAAGGAAGTAAGTTTAAAAAAATAATGCATAAAAATATTATTTATTAAAAGTTTAAATACTCTTTATATATTTTAACTACTGAGCATAGCGCCTGATAATAACTTTACCTTTTTATCGGTTTAAAATCTTTTTTATGGTTGCGTTTTTTACTATTTAGACATCCACTGAATTTTTTAAAAAAAATGTTTGAATTATGGGTATTAAAATAGATAATTTTCTATTAATTGCATTATTGATCATATACATGTTATTCATGTTAGTACGAAAGTTTTCATTAACCTATTATAGTATAACGTGATAGTTTATAACAAAATTTTAATTAGTGATCGATAACACAAAAAAAACTCCTTTGGAATAGAAATTTTTATAAAAAAATTTAAATGGTAAATTATATATTACTTATATGCTACTATGTATTGTAAATGAATTTTTATTCAAGTTTTTAATTAGCTAAAAAATGATTTAGTTAATTATTTTTAGCCTCCTTTCCTTTTTTTTTTAACTCACGAAAAAAAATGAGAAATAGTGTTAACATGCAGAAGATACTCGTCTACCACATCGTTGCTGCAATTTCTACAATAGCATGAAAAACTTTATTTAAAAATACTATCTAATGTACAGTAATTTTTTTGCATTAATGTGCTTGGAATGTGTGACGTCTTAAAAATGCAGCATAGTGCCATTTTTTGATTGTTTACTTAGAACCGGAATCAGTTTTTTTACATTTAATTTTTTGCATAAAACTGGGCAGTGTTTTACATTTCATCTTTTATTAACGCAATTTCTAGTTTTTCTTGTTTTTATTAATAAATATTTCGAAAATACCAGGTTTTTACAAATTTAAGGGGCTCGCGTCCTTTGAGGCGTTGGTAACATTTTTCAAACGAGCCAATCGTCATTGGAAAAGATGTTAGAATTGTCCCAAGCATTTTTACATGAGTATTCTTTGAATGGCAAATACATTTTGCAAACGATAAAGAACGTTAATGTCAAGAAAATAACTGAAAATTGCTAATTTTAATTATTAAAAATTTAAAATGCAGCTGGATGCTGTTTTCGATAGTTTTTAAGGTGTCTCAATTTTGTTTAAAAGTAGTTCTAGGTGACACTTACCGTTACAAAAATATTTATTTTTCAAAGAGTATTTAAATAAAAGGAAAGTAAACTATTTTAGTTTTTTCAGAAGTTCTTGTTTCAGTATAAATTTAATTTTTAAACTTATAATTACTTTTACAAAAATACAAAGAAACTGGTAAAAGTTTTCTGAAGCGTTGTTCACATTCATTCTAACATAAAATTTCGTAGAAAATTTTATATGAAACCGTAAAAGAGAGAAACCAGTGAGAACACAAAGAACACCATATGTTCCTGTTGTTCCATAAAACATTCCAATTTAAACTGAATTGGAACAAATGTAGCAATACAGACTTTTCCCAAAGCAGTCGACCATATTTTACCTGAAAGCAAACTACCAAATTCTGTCTTCAAATGCTCAACCCAAGTAATCGAGCGATTTTTTTCAAAAACAAACAACGCCACAAAAGAAGTCAAGTTTTATCAAATTCTTAAATCAAAATCCCACTTTAGTGTTCTGTCATAGACTTCTGTAAAGAACTCGAATAATGGCTTATTGGAATAGTTAAATTTTAAATTATTGGAATAGTTAAATTTTAAATTATTATAAAGTTAAATTTTTAACAGTTTTTAAATACGCTCCCTTAACAATATGCTTTAGCAAGGTATAACATGAAAAAAACCAAGTTAAAATGATAATAATCGTTGCTAAAATCGGCAAAATGCGCATATATGGGTTTGTGTCAATCATTATACTTTTTATATATTATATAATAGTATAAATATGGGATTTTCGGAAATAAGTTTTGAATGTATAGGAAGTACAGAAATAACTTAATTTCATAGAAGTAAATGTGTTCATACTACCCTACTCTAGTATAACAGAACAACTATAAAAAAAGTGAAAAAGGCAACAGCTACACCGTTAAAATTTTTTGCCCACGATTGCACCGGAATGTTGGAACTTTCTTGCTGCCACCACTATCTGGAGCGTGGGTTTACCAGTTTTGTTGTAAATCCATAACTTTGATACACCATAAAGGAGGTGAATCTACGCTCCAAATAGGGGTGGCAGTTAAAATGTTCTGGTGTAATCCCTTATCCAAACTTTTTTAGGTGTCGAATGCAAATAATAGTAAATAAAATTGCGAATAAAATAAATATTAAAATATCGATAAAAATTAGAATATTTGTTTTAATAAGGAAGTATGTTCTAATCTCTTTGTATACAAAATATTGATAAAAACAGATTTTTGAATTTTAAAAAGCTTTTTTATCTGGCAGAAGTAGTTATTGGTATGACATCCATGTGATGCTATATCCATAACTTCTAAAACATATGATCAACAATCGATGTAAATTCGATATATTGCTTTCCTAGTATGATATCAAAGTGGCCACTCATTATCAATTTTGCTAAAGCTTGCTCAATAATCACGACAATTAGTATATTTTTCAAGTTATCTATTGCTTTCTTTCCCTACCTGAGGCGACTCAATGTCAATTTAAATCTCTCTAGGCAAATAGTATTCATAGTTCATTAAAATAATGACTTTTCTGAACTCGGTGTCTCTAAGGTTGTAATGACACTTTCAGCTTAAGTGAAAACAACATCATGCGAACAATGTCACACAACTACCGCTTTCAAAGAAGAAACTACTATTTTTTTCTTCTTCCACGCTATCCTTCCCTCAGTGGTATTGCTGTATAAACCATCCAAATTTTACTGTTTACACTTGTTTACACATCTCAACAGTACATCCTCTTCTTTTTATGCGCCATTCTGCTTGCAATTTATCAAATATTTAAAAAAAAATCTTACTTGGGGATTTAGTTTCACTACTTAAAGAAGCACAATATTTCTCTCGCACACGAATAGTTAGATTCTTTTGTCTTTTTTTTCTTAATATTCTACTTCGAATGATATCAGTCAGATTTAACTTACAGCTTGCGTTCGATTTTATTTCCACACGTTCGTTTCTCTCTCCGGAATGGCAACAGATAATTTACTCACTTGTTTTCGAATGCACGTTTCCCTAACAGATGATTCGAAAAGACAAGAAGATTTCTTATTTTCGCACATCGGGGCTGTCAGAGTTTAGTTGTATATTCATCAATCACCAAACGATCCTCCACAGTTATTATTCGAACACTCTCTTCATCATCTATTTTTTTTTGTAAGAGAGTGGGAGAGGAAATGAAACATTGATTTTTAATCTAAATGCAAATGTTTTTCCACATCCGACCTTCTAAAAATATCCATTTCCATTCGGCAACTTGTCTCTCTCAAGAAATCGGGGAAACGAGTCATTTAAGATGTGTTGCGTGACCGTAACTTTCGAACAGAAGTGTTCTAAGTTGGAACAAGAATCCGTGTGTTGAATGAAGAGTTATTATATGAGATTGTTTTTGTTGCTCATTCCATTTATTCATCTTAAGTAACCTTTAAATGAAGAGTGCTTTCAAGTATTTTGTTCCAACTTTTTGTAACAGTTGTAACTGAACTAGATAAAAAGACAAATGACTTTTCGATTCTTAAATGAAAGTTGGGAGAAACGTGGAAATATGCATGAAATAGTACAATATATCATATGATTACCTATCGATGTCATCTTTATATAGCAAGGTCAAAAATCATGTCTGATAGGTAGCATACAACTTTCTGATAGGTAGCATACAACTTTGTATGTTACATGTGTAGGGTTTGAAAACAAGTACCTTTACATCCTAGAATCAACTAATTAACTCAATTAGACTTACTAAATAGTGTAATTTGTTCTTATAAATTGTTCAGTTTAGGAATATTTCAAAAACAACACAAAAAAAACATTAACGACAATATTTTTAGAGGAATCACCGATAGAGTTTTAAAAACAAACAAGCTTAAAAATTATCCTGTTTTGCATGAATTTGTTGAATCTCAAATGATGAATCAATATCGTGTAGAAACATGCCGCTATTTGGAGGACATATTTTAGGAAGTTAAGAAATGGAATCTATAAATAATAACGTCACCTTAAACAAGCCAATTGTTTGGTGTCATTTAAATTTTGTAATCCATAAGAACGTTCAAAGACGGTGAAACTAAACAACAATAACTCGTTTTTACGTCAAACAAAACCAAAACTCACAGCAAGTTTAATCCGAACTCTTAACAGAATGTTCCAAGTTTTGGATAGAACAAAACACTGTGGCAGGTCGCCTTTCCAAATGCTTTGGAATGTTGACGGATTATTATGGAACGCTGTCACAACTTTCATGGCTTTGGTTTAAAAAAAATTTCCCTTAATGTTCGGCAAAGTATTCTTTCTCAACAAATTCTATAAAGGAATAAAAACCCAAAAGTAGGTCATCCTTTGGGAAACACTATCCTCAGTATCGCCGATTTTTTTATTTATTATTTCCTTTTAAAAAAAAACTTTGCTTCTCTCTGTAACGTGTGGATTTGCGCATTTTTTAGAAGCGAATTCAAAATATTGTGTTACATAACTTTCTGAATTCTGAACGTTGTATCAAGTTGTGGGACTTAAAATTCAGTTGAGATTTGCGATAGGGAATTCGAAAAGTATTGCATATATGTATGTAGTTCTTTGAAATAATGTTGCATTTTGGGCTATGATAGATATTTAAAATGCATATATTTATTCATATCCGAATATTTTTAAAAAGCAACTAATTTTTAGATTTAATGTTTTACTTATAGGGAATGCTTGAAACCACAGTAATCCTTTACTGAAATAACAACATCATAAATTATGAATAGTTTTAACAACTTTAAATACTTTTAATATTATGCAAGTGTTAAAGTACTAATCATACTATAAAAAAGTGTTAAAATACTAATCATAAATTTATACAAGTATAAAAATACTGATTATAATATTGTTCCACGTGTTGAAATACTAAGCATAATATAATACTAGCGTTAAAATACCAATCAAAAGTTACTTGCGAATTTTTAGAAGCGAATTCAAAATATTGTGGTACATAACTTTCTGAATTCTGAACGTTGTATCAAGTTGTGGGACTTAAAATTCAGTTGAGATTTGCAATAGGGAATTCGAAAAGTATTGCATATATGTGTATGTATTCCTTATGAAATAACTTAACGCAACGGGCTATGATATATATTTAACCCTTTCAGTCCCAAAAATTTACTACACTACAGAAACATCTGATATTCACAAAATAAGCTTATTTTAGGTCAAATATACGAATTCCATAAGAAAAAAAATCCATTAAAAAATTTTATATGGTTTTTGAAACAATGCCAAAATTCTTTAACCGTGGAAAACAACAAAATAAAAAAATATATATTACCTAAAAACACTTCGAGTTATATATTTTAAGGTATCTGACCATATTATTAAAAAAAATTTAGTAATTACTTTAACCGAAATAGTTTAAATTGTGTTTTAAATATGTGGAACTGAAGTGAACTTATCAAAAATCAGGAGAAACGCTTGTTGACTATTTTCTAAATAAAAAAAATAGCACTTCTGACTTCTATTGAGATTAAAGTAAAATTTTGCCTGATAGAACGAAGTGTGGAAAATCGAATGATGTGTGTTTGGATGTCATAGCGGGACATAAACATTTTGAAAAAAATATTGAAGGTGATGATGCCAAATGGCATCACTGGGACTGAAAGGGTTAAAATGCACAATTTGTTTTTTTATATTTATTCATACACACAGTAAATTTTCAGAACAACTATAGTTAAGATTTAATGCTTTACTTATTGGGAATGTTTGGAACCATTATTGAAATATCAACATCATAAAATCGTGAATAGATTTAACAACTTTAAATACTTGTAATACTATACAAGTGTTAAAGCACTAATCATACAATAAACAAATATTAAAATACTAATCATAATACTATTCACGTGTTAAAATACTAAGCATAATATTATACAACGTTAAAATACCAATCAAATATTAAAATAAAAAAAGTAATGATTATTGCCTAAAGAAAGAAATTCTTTGTTAAATAAAGAAACTTGTGAGATTAGCATTATTCATACCTTAATACGATGTATAAGTCATCAAACAAGAAAAAAAATATAAGCATTGTACTACACCGTTCATCATTGAATTTATGATTTTACTATAAGTAATACAAAGTAACTCATACAGTTCGTAATCTGACCACTCACAAACTTATTTATTAATGTCTCCTAGGGGGAGAAATATCTCACATTTATTGCATTTCTTTTCGATACGTTATTTTTACTTTAATCTGAGATATTACGCAGTAATGCTATATTTAACAGGAGTGGCAATGTCAGTTTAGGTGCTGAGATCATTTATTATAGGCAAGTATTTATGTTGCTTCAATAATTTTTCAGTTACGTCAGGGTAAGAAATATTTCATGTGATATTTTCCCGTAGGAGCATTACTAGTTTATTATTAGTTATTTTATAAACACGAAGGAACATTAATTTCAACGGATGATTAAAATCGTGGGATTAGTAAGGAAAATTTGTTTAGTAGTATGGAATGTTGATTTATTACTTCATTACGTATTTTTGAATATTCCAATCGATGCTTCATTTTTAATGGATTATAAATAATGGTGTTTTAATTTTGAAAATGTGTAATTGTAGATAGAGCTTGTATTCTAAAATGAATATCCAATTATTGACTTTAGAAATATATATTATAAAACATACTAGATTTATTAACTTGGATTATTAAATTTAATATTTTTTGTATTTATTGAATTTTTTTACAAGAACTTTAAAAACAAATATCTTCAGTTTTGAGTCAAAGCTGACTTTTTGTATGAATTTTGTATTAAGAAGTGAAATATGTGTATTAAAATCATGTAGAAACTAGAATATTTATGGCTGGAAAATGTTAAGTATTTTTTTTATCTGAAGAACTGCAATTTGTCTTTACTAGAGAATTATAGAAAGTTATGTGTCTTTATTAACACTTAATAGACGTAACCTATTTCTATAGCCAATATTTGTTTATCAATACTGAATCGACAATCTCATAGTATTAAAAATGTTGTGTGTTGACGAAGGCCCAATTGATAATCACAGTCGCTCAAAAACTGTTGTACATTTTCCACCTACCTCAGTAAAAATAGGGTTTCGGAGGAAAAAACTTCAGAGTACTGGTTTTTGTACAGTTATATTTTTATAGATCTCTGTTAATGGATCTCTATCTAAATGAAGATGAAACAAGATATATAGATATTATAACGTGATAAGTATTTAATAATAATAATAATAATTGAATAGTAAAATGCCATACATCTATGAATGCTTAGATGGTTGATTTAATATTTTTATATAAACCTAAAAACATTATTTTGAAAAGTATTTAAAATCCATTTATAGCAGCAATATTGAAACAAAAACATCCCGGGGCTGTTCTGGAACTCAAAAGGCGACAGAAGAATGCAGACTGAAATCACCAGACGCATCACCGGACACACACACACACTTACATTCGTTCAAAGGACAAAAGGTGTAACACGTGTGCCTTAAAAGTGTAATATTCACCAAGCTTCTTCTGTACTGGGAAAGAAAGAAAAATCCATCTCGTGAGGGATGGGCCCGAGTACCGTCAGAGTACCATATCGCTCGAAGTTCCGTTGGGAGCCCGCTCAGGTGTAGACCTCGTCACTTGAGCAGGGTTCTAAATTACGAGGCGTCATTGGCTGTGTTAAATCTCATAAAGGAAGCTAGAAATAGGCAGTTTGGAATCTATTACATTACCTACCTTACCCAGAGACATAACATAGAGTGGACTGCGCATTGGCAAACCTAAAGTGTCCTAAACATCTAACTTACACAGTCACATGACTGTGTCGCTTTTGGCTCGCATCTATGGCGAGTTTACCATTTGGCGAGTTTTTCCACAACGACCTGAACACAGAGGCCGACAATCTAATGTTATGATAAAGAAGCTTGGAAAGGAGCAAGGATGAATCGCTAGTATTTTAAGATCCTCTTAATAGATATCAGATTATTTCTTTGATTTTGTGCCTCTATTTAAGATTACTTGAACAATTGAATGTGGACTCTTTTTTAAAAATTAATTTAAAAGAACATTAGTAGGTTTATGTAGAGTGTTGCTGTAATATAAGTTGGTTATTGACATGGTGAATATTTTCAACCGTCTCTATAACTTTCGTTCTAACGGACCGATTTAAAAAAGAAAAAAATCAAATATATTTTTTTGAAATATTGCTTCTTCCTTTATTTCACCTGGAATAAATCAACTTTCTAAAACACATCAATATATTCCAAATTCAACAAATGCTCTACTTTTTAAATATAAATAACTCAAAAACTACGATTGCAAAAACAGGTTTCGTTTTGACCAATTTGTAAAAAAAATATTCTATTTCTAAGCTGTCAATGTTCAGACCATTAATTTAATTGACTTGGCCCAAAATATTTATTATAATTAGAGTTCTAACAACGTGGATTTAATCAGGAATATGATTCTTCAGTATAAAAGAGCTTTTAGAATAAATTCCCTCGATAGAAATTATAGTTTATAAAGAACAAACAATTACTAAAAGTATGCAGAACTAAACAAATTTGACCCGTGAAAGTGTGACTAATCCTTTTTTATACCCCTCTTTACAATTAGGAATTCACAAGCATTTAGCATCTTGCACAAAACGTTACTGAATTAAGAGTACAACATTCACGATTGTTAACAAGCGCAGCGATTAAAAAAATGTAATTAAATATTTATTATAAAAGCAAAAAGAGAAAAATACCAACAATGCTAAAAAAATCGTCTGCAAAAACATTAAAAAAAAATCAAGCTGTCGTGATTGGTAGAAACCCACGTGACTTGGTGACTTGATGGCACTTGGGTTTGCTAGCTGATATTCAGGTCTTGCGACAATTTGGAATAGTTCGTGAAGAAACGGTAGCGTTAAGTTGCCATATGTAGCAACCTTTCCCCTCTTGGCGATTTATGATGTTTAGGACATAATGCTAATCTGCAAGGGATGGCGGTTTTTCAGAAAAAACCAGTTTTCCATTTTCCATCGTTTTTTCTCTGAAAAACCGGTTTTCGGTTCCGAAGGGCCTCATACAAAAAAAAAAAAAAAAAAAAAAAAAAAAAACGGTTTTCAGTCAAAACCGGGACCACCGATTTTTTGAATACTGGTTTTGGTTTTCCATCCCTAAGCTGCTTACTATGAATGCGCAGTCCACTCTATGTTATGTCTCTGACCTTACCAAGAGGCAGGGCTGAAAGGCGCCCTTTGGTCAGAGTAGCGATCTACGGATCGGAAGGTCCCGCGATCGAAACCTGGTCGCTGAAAACTCACCGAGTATATGCGGAGTACGTGCTCGTTAAATCTGTTGGCTCAGAAAGACCTGTAGGCGGTTATTGCTCAGTTTCCCACTGGTACAGGTTCCTGGAGACTATTTCCCTCCCCTTCAGTTACACGTCTAAATTGTGGAGGTGGCGCGTGATAGATGGCAGCATCTGTCACGTGTATGTGTGCATGTGAGTGTGAGCGTGTGTGTGTTGTGTCCGTCTTACTTGACGAAGGTTTATAAGTGGGTCTCCGACCAAGCACACAAGCCTGAAAATGTATGTATATACCAACCAACCAAGCTTCTCCGGACCATTTGCTTTCCAGTTTGGATTTGCAGAAGAGTGACCTTTTTGAAAACCCTGAGTTAATTTTAGACTTTTTGTGGGTAAACACTGAACAGTCTTTTGGATTTGATCTATACTTGATCTAGACCACCAAGTGGAAAAAGAAACAGCAACCTATTGAGACTTCAACAAAACATAATCTATTTCCTATCCTTCTAAAGGATTAAAAAAAAAAAAACAAATCCTTTGCAATCCCTACTTTTAGAATTAATGCCTCCAAACATATAAAAATCCATTTCCGTCTAAAATCTTATTAAAGTAGGTTCAGACAAAAACCGATAATTCCAACAGATCAATTCCTCACTAAAAACTTGGCAATAAAAAAAACCCCCGATTTATAGAGACAGTTTTTACCCTCCGATATCTGTTATTGTCATCGAAGTAAGAAACAGTATTTACCCGATAATTAAACTGCATCTCTGTGAGGCAGCCAATGATACCTACCATAGTTCCTAACGAGACCCTATCAGTCTCAATGGTGGTGTCACTCAGAAAGATCAGTTAAGCGGGTCCTTTGTTTTGTCATCGATTGGACGCTCGAGTGCTTTGGGGAAATATTGAGTTATTTCAGTGAGCTATTTTGCTAGGTTTCTGTTGTATTTCAAAGAATTTAATAGCCATAGAACCCAAACAACCATCCGAAATAATTTAATATATATCAGGGCATATTGGTGTTCTATTAAGGCTTATTTATAGATCTTTAATGAAGTCGAGACAACCGAATTGCGCCTCATAATTTACAACAGCGGTCAGTGAGTAGGTCGATAGCTGAGCTTGCTCTTAAGTGGACTTCAAATACATTGTATGTTAATACCCTATGTATTTTTGACTACACAGATTTAGTGGGAACGCTTGTCCCAGTGTACTTGTGGAATCCCGTAATTTAGTTGGTTTAATTTATTTTATTTTTTGCCAACAAATATAAGTATATGGCCGGGTTTTGAACTCAGGAATCTTTATGAAAGCCCCCTAATTCAATGAATTTAGATTAGGTTAAGGGGGCTGGGGAGCCCAGTTGGTTAAGCACTCGCTTAGCATGCGGAAGGTCCCAGGTTCGGGTCCGGGCATCGCCAAAATAGCTGCCGACCTATAAACGGCCCGTGCAGCCAAAAATGTCCGACGAATAATACCCCGTGTAAGCGAGTGCACGTAAAATATCCTTCAAAGTCCTAACACTGCGTACGATGTCGCCCTTAACGGTTGCGTTGGGTGCCTATTCAGGTGTTGGCTCGTCATCTGACTGTGGTTCTAAAATACGACGCCCGTCGCCAATAGCCCTCGTGTAGCTCTAGTGCGACGATAATTCAAACATAGATTAGGTTAAGTTGAACTCTTCCGACTGCATATATGTAGCCTCCAAAGAGCTTTAACACAGTCAAATTGCGCCTCATGGTTTAAAACGGTTGTCAAATGACTAGGTCGTTAGCATAGACATAATAATAAAGTAGACGGCGCATCCAATACTTTCGCCCTACTCGGGAATGATTCGTTTTTCTGCACCTGGCATCAGCCATTAGTTGGGCAAAAAAGAGTAAACAAACGTGTTCTTGTTGTGATTTTTCAGAAATGTGTAGTTCGTAGTTATATTTTTTGTACGTTTTTTTTAAGTTTTACTTACTTTTTCAAAGAAATCATGCCAAACACCTGTGTGGCTTTTAATTGCCATGTGCGATATAAAAAAAGTTTGAATGCTAGCTGCAGTTTGAATGCTAATATATTTGACAGCTTATTACCTCATGTCCTTGACTGTTGTATGTTTCCTGACAACCATATTTCCTCATTAATTAAAGAAATTTGTAATGTGTATCTGAACATTAGGCTGCATCATTTATCGAAATCAAAGAACATACAATTACAAAATCGAAGTGTGCGCCAAAAACTTACAAAACTTATATTGTTTAAAAGTCAGTAAATGCAATATCTAGGGTCATATGGGGGAATTATGGGTCAAAATGCAACAACATCCTTTTTTTTTCTGAAGTAGGAAAGATAAAAAGTTTTAATTTGGTATGGAGTAGGCTAAAATAATTAATATTTTTTTGAAATAATAACTTTACTTAAAATTTCATTATTATTAATTTTATTTTAATTATTGAGTGACCTGTATTTGGGCAATTATAGGTCACCCTCTTTTTTAAAGTAATACATGTCAAAAGTAAATTAATTTTTGGTTGTGGTTAAAATATAATTTAAAGCAAACTTTTAAACGCCTAAATTAACTTTTTATTAATCTTCTTTCTCAGAAAACTATTCGACTTTATCGTTTGCTAAATTTGTTTTAAGCTCGAAGAATAATGATGTAATCTTTTTTAATAAATAATGCCACAATTTCCCATTTGCATTCTTTCGAAAATTCGGTTATTTATCGTTTGTTAAATTAATTTACAGTTCGAAGTATCTCGTAAGTTTAGCGAAATGAAAACAGTCAAAATATTGAATAAAAATGGAATTTGCATGTTATTTCAATGTAGATTAAATTTTAAATAAACTTTTAATTCGAATTTTTTAATGAAATTTGGAATGCAGCCTAATCTGATTTTTTGCTTCAAAATGACGTATACCACTTAGCTAAAAACACATGAAAAATTAAAAAATATCACTGACCCAGAATTACCCCAGTGACCAAGAATTACCCCAGTAAACTGGGGTATAAATCACTACCTTTAAAATTATTTAAAAAAAAATAATAATGAAAAAATTTATATAAGAATGAAAAGCTTAGACCGTTTCCTATTGAAAAATATCACCAACAAAATAGTTAGTTCAAATATGTTTCTCCAGAATGCTCCTCCTTTAAAAAAAATCATATTTTTCAAAGACAATCTTTTTTGAAGATACTTTTATAGTAGTGTAAAAAAAAGTATTTTTTTCTATTATTTGCTGCAGATTTACATTGTTTTTGAACTTGATATAAGAAAATGTAATGTATGTGACCCTAGTTCATGTATAGTTTGTTTTGTGATACCTTTTAACATACAAATGATTTTAAAAGCTTTGAATGGAAACTTTGTTGAAAAATAAAATTGTTACTATCATTATAAATGTATTTTGTTTCATTTATACGCAACAAAAAATACTGTTTTAATTAATTGTAGTAATTTTTTCATCAATTACAGTCTTAACTTAATTTTTTCATTAAAAGTTTCAACATAAAGTTAAAGTAAAAACATCCAGTTATATAAACTGAAGAAGCAAAAACATTGCTCTGCATTTTTCTTTAACATAATTTGCTTTTAACTGGATAGATATGAATTTAATAAGCTAGTTGTAAAAAACAAAATCCTAACTTTTATGTAAAATGCCCTGAGAAAAAAATGTAGAAGTAAACTCCTCCACAAAGTCCCAACTGTACAATCCAATACGATCCTCCTCTTTTCTCTTCCCAACTGCCCAACTAATGGTCGCGCCGCCAGAGAGACGGGAGAATCACGCTTCTTCGGACGGTGCTGTATCTTCTCTATTACTATATCTATGGTCGTTAGCCGATTTGCCACCTAAGTGGACTTAAAGTGACATTGCATTCTAATTCCGTAGGGACTTTTGACTTCACAGATTTTGAGTCAAAACTCTAATCGGACACCTGCTACTCAATTAGTAGCGAGAGTCGCCTATGCGTCACGCCACAAAAAAGTGGCACTCAGTTCTGGGGAATTTTGCATAGTCTGCAAATTCTTAGCCGCCAAGAAAGCAGCCCCTTTGGAAAAAGAAATCCACAGATTTAACGATCTGTCCCAGTGTACGCGTACGCGGGGTAGTTGCCCTAAAACCTTTTAGGTTTTAGATTTATTGGCATTTCTTTATATGGTTTATAATTACCTTTATAGATTTGTATTGATTTATTCAGATCTAATAGAAAGTCGTGTAGTGCATACACCCCTATACCATTTCTAGCCAGAATGTAAGCTTCGAAAAGACTCTCTTCCCCCATCCCTTCACTGGGTTTTCTATAGGAAAATTGGGTAACATCGCTTATTTAATCCTAGCGCACTTGAGGTTTACAATCAAAACAGTTAGTATTCTCCCATGTAGGGTGGGGGAAAAAAACACGCTCTCGCCGTTTCGGAGAAAACCGCATGCGGGAAGGGGAGGAAATGTCCTCGAAGCTTTCATTCTAGATAGACCTACTATAGTTTAAATTAAAATCTGTCTTCACCTGTTCACGGGAAACAACAAATAAAAATAATAATTCATTCTTGTCTTCAATACTATCTTCCTGCGTGTCAGAAGGCCCCGGCGGTTTTGTCCTAGATGAGGCAGCTTCACTATTTCGAAAACTTTTGTTGAAAGCTTTTGGTAAATGGCCAGGAATCTATTGGGAAACCGTTGTTGGGATGAAGGGAGTTATTTAAAGGAATGATTTGGTTTCATTCACTGTCTATTCAGTGAGGCAGTCAGATATTTTTTCTGGAAACGAAGCTATTTTTATAGCTTTAATAGTTATCATCAGCAATTAATAGTTAATAATAACCAGTTTGCCAACTGTACCTGAAAGAAAAGTAGTACAAGGCAGTAATATAAAGATTTGCTTCTCAATTACACTTGTTTCGTAAAGGCTTTAACTAAAAAATTAAATTGGTTTATGTATATTTGGTTCAGTTCGATTTAGATTAAAAAATTTACTAAGAAAATTCTTGTCTATTCAGTGCCGCAGTCAGATATTTTTTCGGGAAATGAAGCTTTTTTTAAGCTTTAATAGTTACCACCAACAATTAATAGTCAATAATAACCAGTTTGCTCTAATTTACAAACTGTGCCCGAAAGAAAAGTAGTACAATGCAATAATATAAAGACTTGCTTCTTGTTTTCCACTTTTTTTGTTTAAATACTTAAACATTTTATATTCATTATGTTGAATTAGTTAATGTATTAGATAATTGTATAAAGATTGAAGAACGTACATAAAAAATCTTGTCTTTCACTGCCCTTTTATGAGGATAATTAAAAGATTAATTCATAAAAACAATGATTATGTAAATTCAAGTACTCTCTTCAAAATTAAGTGCTCTCTATATTATAAGATAAAATTAACTACCTTAATAAAAAGATAACTTGTTAAGCATAAAAAAGTACTGTGTTCGTCATCTTTATATTTAAATTATAAAAGGAAGCAATAAACCTTGCATTCCTTTTTTATACAAAATTATGAAAAAGTAAATTGATTGAGTTAAGGGGAAGTGGGTGGGCTGGTTCGCGGGTCTCCAAAGCAAGTGCATCAGTGTTAATCCAATGGAGAAAAAAATATTTTCTCTGACACATTTCTCCGGCATGTGCTGGCTCGCAGTTCCCGACAATCCAACTTTTTTAAATTGGTTTGAATATTTTTTTTAGCTTTCAATAAATAATTTTACAAAAAGTATTCGAGGCAATTTTAAAAGGTGGGATTATAGAGACGTGTAAATTATCTACATTTATTGTTAAAAAACCGTTTGTAAAAGCATTCAATACAGACGGAGAAAGGTGGCAGAGAAAAAATATATATTTTTTTCTTTCAAATTGGATTAACACTGAGGCACGTGAGTTTGGAGACCCGCGGTCCAGTGCGCCTATTCCCCCTTAACTAATCGTAAAGGGCCAAAACATAAATGTTTGTTTACATGTGTTTCTATTTAAAACAAACGTCTAAGCAATTAAATATAGTACTCTGTTCCTTTTATAACTCTTTAAGACCACAGTTATTTCTTATTTTTTAAATTATAGTTTTAAATCTTTTAAAGTTATGTCGTAGATTATGGTAACAGAAAAACTACAATGATATTAAATATGATGTTATGCAAATAATAAGCACGCTTCTTAATTTGTATATAAAAGAACATATTTCAATTTTTACAGCACTTTAAAACTGCGTGTAAGAAAATTAAATATAATGCACTAAAATTTAGAAAAATACTTAGCCTACAAGAATTTATGTAAAAATAACCATAAAGTAAATTAAATAAAATGTATTCTTTTTATCACACAAGTGTCTTAAATAGTCTTACAATTATTTTAAAAAAAACATTCGTTTGTATGAAATTCTAGTAAACTATGGTCTTATAGAAATAATTTTTAATTAAGTTTCATAAAATTGAACTTTGTCTTTCTTGTAAGTTTGAAAGATACAAAAATAAAATTAATTAAGAAGAAAGCACTATATATGTAATTATTCGAAAATTTTAATGAATGGTTATTATTCTTTAAATTAATTTTTTAAAAACTATATTTTTATTTCCCTTACTTTACCCTTCTTAACTTATAAGACCAGTTTATTAATTTTTTTCATACATTGAAAACTTATGTTTCAAGTACTAAAAGTTTAATTAGTTGGATCTCGAATGAAAATGTTTCATTAAACGAGTTATTACGAAAATTCTTAGAATATCATATCTTCTTTATAATTCTTTTACCTAATTACAAGTAAGAAATCCAAAAACTAATTAATTTAGGCACTCCAGCTGAGTTTCGGAGCAATTTAAATCAAAGAGCTTAAAATAAGTATGTATTTCAATTTTCTGATGTCCACATATGCTGCATAAAAGAAAGAGCCATCAATGATTAATAACTGTTGGTGGTACTAGGGTAACTCTGTTGGTGGTACTAGGGATTATATATTTTAGGTGTTGCGTAACATCATCCAGTTTATTTCAGATATTGATGTTTCCGATGCTATTTTAATGTGTCTTGGGTCTTGTAAACATTTTTTAGTGTTATTTATTCGTTAAAATCTATTTTGATTTGGCGATTTGTATAAAATTATTTCGAAACTTGGATTAAATGTGTGCATAAATTTTAATGATGTAAAATGAATAGGAAATATACATTAATATTTTTTTGTTTTAATTACATTTCAGTAGGAGGTTTATGGATGTAGTTTAAATGGATAACTTTTGTAATAGATCACTTAAGAATGTGTTCTTTTATATAAGATCACTTAATGAATTAGAACTTATAATTTTGTGGAGGATTTTTTTAAGAATTCTTTTTTTTATGATTGGCTTTTTTCAGATGATGAATGTCTTTATATTTTTGATTTCCGCTCTTCCTCGATTTTATTAAGTGTTTCGGTTTCCCTCTATAAGCCCTGTATTTTCGTGTTCTTTTTCTATTTAAGTGTTCTTTACTTCCAACTTGTTTTTATTCCTGCTATTTATTAAACTTTGCCGGCTTTAATTCGAATAAATTTATGATATGCAGATCATCAACACGCCGCCAATTATGTTGAAAAACTTCAGGTAATGTAATATTTTGTCTCATGAGGAGATTGTGGGGTGGGCAGCTACTTAACGTGATTTACGAACAGGGAAAATATTTAGTTCTATTGGAAGTAGAAAAGAATCTACAGCGCATTCTCTGAATAGAACGAGCACAGTAAACTCTCTTGGTTGGTTGGTAGACATATATTTTCAGGCTTGTGTGCTTGGTCGCAAGGACCCGCTTATAAACCATCGTCAAGTAGGACAACACAGGACACACACATACACGAATACTGCCATCTGACACAGATGCTGCCATTTGTCGCCACCTCCACAATTTAGACATGTCCCTGAAGGGGAGGTAAATAGTCTCCAGGAACCTGTACCCATAGTAAACTGCGCAATCACCGACTACAGGACTTTCGGACCCAACAGATTTAACGAGCACGCACTTCGCATATACTCGGTAGGTCTTTAGTGGCACCGGGATTCGATCTCTCGACCTTCCGTTCTGTAGACCGATATCTTGGGCTCCCTACAGCCCAGTAAACTCACTTTCGTGAGTACCAAAACAAATGTAATGTAATGTAATCGCTTCCGGCGGTCTATTTCTAGCCTCCGTTAGGAGCTTAAACACGTCCAATAACTCCTCGTAATTTAGAACCCTGGTCAAGTGACGAGGTCGACACCTGAGAGGGCACCCACCAGATCTTCGAGCGCGGCATCGTACGCTGACGCCGTCGGGACTTTGGACTCCACATAATTAACGAGCACGTCTGTCCCAGTGTACTCGGGCCCATCTGTCACGAGTTGGATTTCTACTTTTTCCAGTACAGGTATCCGATTTATAGGATGACTGGCAGTAGGTGGGATTCGAACCTGAGAATGTTGAATCCTGAGGCTGTATCCTTAACCACTCGGCCACGTACGGGCCAAAACAAATGTAATTCCGCAAGGACCAAAAACAAAAACAATGGAACTGTTGCTACTCAAGACATGAACTATGGAAATTGAGTAAAAAAAAAATCTGTGAGATGGCGATTCTGTGGTTTCTTTTTTAGATAACCGGGTTCCTGGGTAGCCCGTGTGTATAGTGGTTAAGATTGCTGACCATTACGCTAACAGTCTGCGCACTGTACAGTGTGCGGGCTCGGTTCTCGCTTTCTGCCTGGGTGTAATTTCTCTCTCTATGTCAGTAAAAATCCTGTCTGTGTCTGTCTTACTTGACAAAGGTTTATAAGCAGGTATCTGATAAAGCACACAAGCCGGAAATAATGTACCAACCAACCAGGATTTCTGTGGAAGAGCGTTTTGTGTAGTTTTTTTTGCCTCATAATTTGTACCAAGTATTACGTATGCCATTAGTTCATTTTACCATCATTAAGGGGGAATGGGCGTGCAGGACCGGGGGTCTCCAAACTCAAGTGCCTCAATGTTAATCCAATGAGAAAAATTATTTTCGCTGCCACATTTCTCCGGCTTATTGAATATTTTTACAAGCGGATTTTTTTATGTGCTAAATGTAGCTGACTTACAGGTCTCTATCTTCCCACTTTTTGAAATTGCTTCGAATATTTTGTGTAAAATATTTTATTGAATATTAAAAAAAAATATTCGTACTAATTTCAAAAAGTGGGAAGATAGAGACCTGTAAGTCACCTACATTTATCACATAAAAAAACCCGCTTGTAAAAATATTCAATGCAGCCGGAGAAATGTGACAGCGAAAATAATTTTTTCCCATTGGATTAACATTGAGGCACTTGAGTTTGGAGACCCCCGGTCCTGCACGCCCATTTCCCCCTTAATGAAGTTATGTAGCTGAAGCCAAAAGTATTTTAATTGTAGTCGCTTACGAGCATCATGCTATTTTAAATAAAACCTTCTTAATTTGTCTTTAATATTTTAACGAGTAATATTATGAATGCTTCTAGAAGAATATTAGAAACCTATTAAAAGATTGAGAACATATTAGTAAATATTTTGGATGAAATAAAAACCATGAAATGTCTTTTCAACTATAATGAATTATGATATTAAAGAGTCCATTACAGAATTTAAAACTATACTAAATTTAAGGAACTAAACAGCAAGGCTACCAATAAAATTATCTAGCAATTGAAACTTATGTGATTCCTGTACAATAAAAATCAACTGCAAAATAAACTGTGGAATATTAAGGACTATTTTAATCAAAAACGAAAATTTTCAACTAGTTGAAAATATTTCAAAAGTGTTTTTGAACCTGCGTGTGAGGCTCTGGAATAAAGTAAAGAGTTAAGAGCTTTCACAAAAACATATTACAAACTTTTTCAATTGCAGATTCTATTTTCTGAATATTTCGTGTAGTACATTTCCAACTATTTCATAACATATATTTTTTTTAAATGATTGCAAAAACACAAGTAAAAATTTTCCCTTTAGGTAATCCTTACATTTTTTAAACCCTCCAAGAACAACAAAAAAAAAAAAATGTAGTAGAAAATTTTCTGTCAATTTTTTTTTCGTTTTGAAACAAAATTTAACCATTCAGAAAATAAACTTGAAAGCTTTATCTAGATAAAAATTGTACATTTTAAATTTTACATTTGTACATTTTAACCCTTACACTGGTTTAACACAATCGAAGAGATAAATTAAATTTAATTACAAAAAACAAGTCTTAAAGACATACATTATTATCATGATAGGCGCATATATACAGATAATTAAATTGATATGTTTTAAATTTCGAACCAATTAAAAAAAATACTAGCTAAGCGTGAAATGCACTATTATTTATTTACTGGATATAAGTGGCAATGATTTGCGTAAAATTCTACCTTTATAAATAATTTATAATTAATTATAACGCTAAATCACAATTTTTTTCGATTTAATTTTTGTTATTTTTAGTAGTTGTTGCTAAGGCAATTTAATTAATACTGTTGTTTTGAAAATTGGGCCTAAAAGATCAAAGCTGGTTTTCCAAAAAATTGCTTAGATGAATACCATGGAATGCTTGCCGTTTTATTTGATGTTCAAAATGATTTTTTTTCAGCTTTTCTTACACATTCTTATGCTTTCAGATAAATTAGTAATATCGTTTAATTTTTTTCATAAATATATTATTTCTTCTAATTAAATTCTAGAGGCTTTAATTTGTGAAATTAGTCCTGATATATTACAGACTTAAGTAAAGTAGTTTTGTAAAAGATAAATAAAATGTAAATTAAATTCTGGGGGAAATTATAATTATATCGTAAATTTATTAGTATTTATTTGTCCGTTATCTTAGACTAAAAATTTATTTGAACAATAAATTGTAAATACAATATAATTGGTAACAAATGGAATTTCTACTCACAGTCGGGGAGCTTTGAAAAAACTAATTGAAAAAGTAAATATTTACCAATAATCTCTTTATATCCTAACACTATTGAAGGGGGGGGGGGGCTGGGGAGCCCAGTCGGTTAAGCACTCGCTTAGCATGCGGAAGGTCCCAGGTTCGGGTCCGGGCATCGCCAAAATAGCTGCCGACCTATAAACGGCCCGTGCAGCCAAAAATGTCCGACGAATAATACCCCGTGTAAGGGAGTGCACGTTAAATATCCTTCAAAGTCCTAGCGCTGCGTACGATGTCACCCTTAACGGTTGCGTTGGGTGCCTATTCAGGTGTGGCTCGTCACCTGACTGTGGTTCTAAAATACGACGCCCGTCGCCAATAGCCCTCGTGTAGCTCTAGTGCGACGATAATTCAAACCAAACCAAACTATTGAAGGGATGACTGGGCGGTAGAATGGGTAGAGAGCTATCCAAGTAGTCGGAAGGTCCCCCGTTTGAACCAATGAGTTTGGGAATGGATTGGATATTTGTGTTAACTGCTCATTTCAACCTGCGGATTCGAAAGTACAAAAAAAAGCTGAAAAGTAAATATTTTAAAACAGCTTTTTGTGTAGTGAAATAATTGAAGAGTCGACAGGGCTGCTGAATAGCTAGGGAGATATTCAGATGGTCAGAAGTCCCTTGTTCAAATTATTATTATCTATTTGTGTATTCAGAGTAATCTGCCAAATACGTTATTGTTAAAATTATGGAATCGAAAGTTCCACAAAAGGGCACAATGGCGTCACTGGTTTGCTTTGGATGCCAGCTCATGTGTTGATAAGTTTACTTTACCAAGTTGCTAAATTACTAAATGTTCACTGGTCAAAGTACTCAACCCAATGGGCCCATTTGAATGAATGCGGCCCCCGCTTATTCTCGTCGTCTTTGGCGGGCCTGAAAAATTATTAGTCTGCCAGTGTGAAGCATTGGTTTACTCGGAGTCAGTTGCCAGAAAAATGCGACCGCCATTATACGTGGATGACGTAACTCTACCGGCCACTGCTTCATCGGAACGTTACGCTGACAAGAAACTGGAAACCTAGCGAACTCACTCAACTTACTCTTTTGTTGTTTTGGTTTTCGTCTTTGCATGTCAAAAATGGAAAATTTAGGTTCTTCGTGATTTCTCACAAAATCAATTAGCATTTCTTCCTCGTCAAGCGTAAAAAAACTCTCCCCTTCTGTCATTTCCTCAAATTTTTAATTTTTGGCGAGCACACCACACAACAGACCAACAGCAAATAACGTTATCATCATGATTTCCCCAACGCACTCAACAGCAACTCAATCTGGCGGTCGTAGGCAACGCTCCCGAGAAAACCACTCTAGCGTAATCAATGTCAATAGTTTGTATGATGTCACTCACCGCATTTGTCCGACCGCTTAAATCTGTTAATGGACTCCGAGGAAACCGAGACTTGAGCCTAAGTAACGGCCACGTAACGAATAATTGGAACGGCTACGCCTACGGTAATGTCACAGCTCCATCAAACGTTGTCCATTACCTCGCAAACAAACCCCCCGACAGCTAATTCGTGCAAATTTTGACGGATATACCCATTGTGACGCTCCGTTTATGTCAACCATAGCATATTTTTTTAAACAAAAACAAACCAGGCTCGGCCAGGAATATTTGTCTATTGAAGTTTTAAGATATAATAAAAAATGCTGAAAAAATAAAAAGTAAGCGTATAATGTATTAAGTTAAAATAATTTGATAAATGTATTATATTTTTCGTTAAATCAACTTTTCGATTTGTTTCGTATTTTCCGTCAAGTTTTCTACTAGTTAGTTTTTTTTTAAACCATCTATACATTTTGTACCCATTGTTAACAGTTTGTTGCAGTCTACTTTATTTGATTTTTTAGAAAAAATCTACCGATCTTTTTCATTTAAAAAAAAGTAAAATAAAATACAACTTAGATTCCCAATTTCCTTCTATAATAAAAAATGCACAACACTAAAGAAAAATCATTAACATATAAATTAAATTTTTTTTCAAAGTATTTCTTCAATTTTAAAATTCGTCTAAAAAATTTTCCCATTATAAATTGTTTGGTTTTCAAACTCTCTTTAACTAAACTATGCATTTAAATTTTCCAAATGATATATTATCAAAATTTTCTTTTAGTATGTACTCATCTAATATGTATCTACTGTACTACGAACTTATTTGATTACAAAGTAAAACTGTTCTCAAACTCATTTCCTGACAAAAATGAAGTTTTCAAAATGCGCGCTCTATTCATTTACATATACAAATTTATCCCATGATCCCTTTATTTATTTCTGTTTCCGTTAAAATACTCGTTTAAATTCAAATGAATAGATTACATAGGAAGATCGGTATCGATCTCTAAGATGTCGGGAATCTCTATATTATCGAACCAGACCCTTTTGAGATATTTAGTCCGTAGGGTTTGCTTGGATAAATAAATAATTGAGCTGTGGACAAACTTATCTAAATAGACATTATATTTTAAAGCCACTTACGGCCATAGTACATAAGGTATGGTATGGTAGGTACATATATATTCCTGCTTGTGTGCTTGTTCAGAGAATCGCTTATAAGTTTTCGTCATGTGGGACAGACACAGAAAGAGTTTTTACAAGCACAAGAGACACACAAAGAAAGGACAACACAAACACATAGACAAATAACAACATTTATTAACTGTCACAAACATCCTTGCCTTACCAGGATTCGAAACCGACCCCAACAGCTTAAAAGGCTAGCATCCCAACGATTGCACCACCGGGACGGCCCTTTTTAAGATATTTAGCCTGTAAGGTTTGTTTGGATAAATTAATAATTTCACGGTGGACAAACTTATCTAAATGGACATTCTATTTTAAAGCCACTTACCGGCCATAGTAACATAACATTACATAACTTGGAAAGCGCCCTCTAGGAGGGAGGAGCAAAGCCTTGATAGCCCGTTACACCACTCCCCAGAAGTGACACAGAAACAAGTAACACACATAGACAAACAACAACATTTATTGACAAACATTTTTTTCTCTAATGGGGCTGCAACATTGGTGGTCAAGCCGTTTGCAGACTCGGCACATTCCCCAGAACTGAGAGCCATTTCTGTTGTGGCACCATCTAGGCAACTCTCGCTACCAATATTGACGCACATATTACAATGAATCTGAGCTCTCTGTAGATGTTAAAGTATGCCGAGAGGACCCAGGCTAAATGGGCCCTACAGGGATCTTTTACATGCCGCATAATCATATGACATGCGTGCAAAGAATTTTCCCACCCAGAAAATTTCACAGAAATCTTTCCCATCAGAAAATCACATTGCTCTCACTTACGTAATTCTATGGTACCCGTACTGTTTTTAAACATGAGTTAAAGAGTTAATTCGAAAAAGTTCACTTATACCTGACTAGAATCCAAAAATATATTTATTTTTAATACTGTCTTTAAACGTGAGAAACGGATCTTCTACCTTTAGATGAGTTACCCTAAATGTCCTTCAAATATTCCTCAAAAAGTTTTGCGTAATTGTCGAAACGCAAAATAGAGTAAAACTTTTAACTACATCCCCCAAATGTCCCTAGATTTATTAAGTGATCAATAGAGTCAAGAGTGAATGTTTACAATAGCCGGTAATAAGATGAAATTCTTAGCAATCGATATTTCTTTAGATTTCTGCATTACCCACATGTTTCCGAATCTGCACTTCTACCTCAGTATATTTGGTTTTTTTGGGGACATAAATCTCTCAGCTATATAATGCGTTATTAAGTATTCAGTATTATATTCATTATCTATAAAAATAATCGCTAAATCTAATTTATAACTAATAAATTACAGAACAATAACCAACGATATAAAAGGAAAATATTTGCTAATTAATAAAAATACTAAGTATGGTAACATTAAAAAATGATTTTATTATGCTGTCCTAAAGCAAATAATTAAGAATACATGATTCAAAATCAAGGAAATAATGCTTGACATGTAGTTATTTGTGCATTATGAAAATAAAGAAGTGTTGCATGATGTGGTAGGACCCGGGTGGCCGAGTGGTGTGGACCATACTATAATTGGTTCAACTTTACTCTTTCAAAGAAATTGTGTAAGTAACAAGCCAATTTTAGTTTTTGCTTACTCGCAATCCAGAACTTTAATGATGAATCTATGACGTCAGTGAGAAGACGACAACAGCAATTATATTTTTAAATTTCAGCAGTCTTATCGGATCCTGTTACCTTGGATTACAAAACGTAAGGAAAGCGAAATATTATCTTATAATTTTTTTAAAAAATGAAACCATGTTTTAATAGTAAACTTAAAACCCTAGATTTTAATTTTTTTAAGATGGATGACTGCATGAAAAGCTTCAGATCGAATTATGTACGTCTGCAAAATATATTTTAAAATTTCAAAATATGTCTAGACACTTAAATATATTTAAAATTATAGTATTGCTCTTTATTGGTTGCAAGTCTGTACTTCTAATAGAGTTACGTTTTAAAGTGATAAATTCGCTTCAAAATGCCAGTTAAATTTTTAAGTTAAAATACTAGTAAGAAAAAAATTATTAAAAAGCAGATTTGTTATTAGAAAAATTATTTTTATTTATTTTATTTCCATATAAAATATTTAATGCATTTGATGTTTTTATTAATATTTTCAATGAGCTCATCAAAATAACCTAAACTTAATTAAAATTATTTATCTATTTTACGGTAACTGGAAGTTTCTTCCTATTTATCGAGAGAACTTAACCTTTAAACTTATATACAAACAGGTCAAAATTTATAAAACTTAAAATACAGCAACAAAAAAAAATGATTAAAAATTATGTTTTTTCCAAACGTATGTTTGAATAAGTTGCTTGTAAGTAAAATGTAATCACCTTTTAAATGAACAACTGCAACTTCACTCCTAATAAGGCAACTATTGTTACACTCAAAATTTCATTACCCTACACTCCTTGCTAAAATAAGTTGGGTAATTAGAAATATCCTATGAAGAAAATCCTTCCGCGTATGTAAAGAGTTCCATAAATAATATGTGAATCCATCCATAAACATGTTTAAAACATAAATTTCGTTCAAAGTCTAACAGATTTGAATATTATTTAGGAAAATATGGCAATTTTATTGGAATCAAAAATGTATATTGGTTAAATTGTATTCAGATAATTTTGTATGTAAATATTACCTTACAAGAGTAGTCAACTAACGGACCAATCGCGCTTCTCAATCTTCCTTTTTACTCTTTGTTTTTACCCAAGTTTGGTTGACACGTACTGTAATTCGTGAATACATCTTCTATGCGTCTTTAAATATACATATTATAATAGAAATTCAAATATTAGCTAACTATAACAAACATTTTTCTAATTCTTATTGCAATCACGAAATAAACTGTGAAACCATAATTCATAAGGATATCTAAACATAATGACAAAAGTATGATTTAAATTAGAAGCAGCATTTCTAAATTTAGACACGTTTTCATTTAGTAAACAATCTTTTAGATCGAAGCAGTTCCTGGTAAATGTTCTAAAATCGTAAATATTGACTTGGGATTTCCTTTCTAGGAAGGATCAATAAATAAGAATTATAAAGCTCTCATAACTAATTATAAATTTTCCACGAGGAAAATAAATTGAATTAAGAACCTCAAAAGTTACCTGGGATATGATCTATGGTGGTGAGAATTTTACTTAATTGAGTTGTTTACTAAGAATAGCGCCCAACTTTAATTGAAAATGCGCACTGATACATTGAAACGTGTCAAAGACTCTTGTATTTAAATGTTACATATTTGAATACAAAGGCGGAATTTTCAATAATGAGCATGTGTTCATGAATGACTTTGCATTTTGTGTCACAATATAAGCATAATCTAATTCCATCTGACTTTTATGTAATTCCATCTAACTGATTATTTTTGTAGTGTAAGTCAAAAGTTAAAAAACCCTTTTAAATAAAAAAAAACAAATAAAATTATAAATAAAAAGGGTTACATTAAAAAAATTGCAGTGATTGTAGATAAACTATTCCGTTATTTTTTATGTAATGGTAAAAGTTGTAGAGACAAATACTTTATATTTCACTCGGGACTTACATTACAGAAACCATAATTCTGTATGAATTTTGTGTATAATAAACTATCTTGATAAATGCTTTAACTGAACAATTCCCTTCAGAGCTTCAGAGTTTTTAATGTTTTGATCTGGTTGATTTATTGATCCAGTTAAACAAGACATAACAACAAAATGAAATTCTCGTTAACCACATGTGGAGGTAAGGGGGGAAAGTGTTTTCGGCGCTTTCGTTAAAATCAGAAGTAGTATAGGAGGTACTTGGGTCATTTGACCCATAATGATGCATGACCCAATGCTTTTTTCTTAGCATTGGAAAGTTTTGTGAGTGGCATTACTTTTTCCTCTTCATTCAACTGATCACATGGTGAAAACTACCAGCTGAATTACCTCTGAAGGTTTATTGCGTACACTCTTAAAGCAAAAGAGTGAAATCCACTCCAGTTGGAGAAGTGCATTTTCGACACCCTAAAGGCATGCATATTTACTCAGACTGAGCTAAAATGACTCGTTTGGAGTGATCCTGTCGGAGGTTTAACAGGTAAAGGATCCACTCCAAAAGGAGAAGTGCATTTTTTAGTGTGGAGGAGTGAAATCCACTCAGACTGAGTAAAATTAGGAGTGCTTGTTTTAAGAGTGTACGTGTTTAGTTATACGACGAAATACGTTTTCCTGTATTGAAATTCAATTTTTGGCGCCGGTAAGATTTTTGGGTCTACTTTTTTGGGTTGAAGAAAAGATTTTTCAATTAGTTTCTTGTTTTTTTTCACGCTATTAGCTACAATTACGTGCATAACAGCGCAAATGTAATTACTCGCAAATGTCTTTGTTTTGGGGTTATTATAAAAGTGTATCTATGGATACTTGACCAAACCCAGTTAGGGATACGTGACCCAAAAGAATCATTAGGGGAGACCGGGGTTAGTTGGCATAAGGGGTTAGTTGGCATTGTGCCTTTAAAAAAATTCACTGTTTATTAAGAGCGCTACTGAGCCTGTCACATGATCGTCATTTAAACGTCCAACTTGCATGAGAACGCCAGTTGGATCCAGGCATTGCCTTTAGAGGAAGGATGGAAAACGTGATTTTCATATAAGAAAGTAAAATTTTGATTATTCAGTATTTGTCGATTTGTACAGTAGTACAGTCATTCAGGAATAACATTCACAAGTTTTTAGTATCTTTGGGCATCTAGCTAAAAGGTTATAAGTCCATTTCTGCTGAAGTTCATAAACAATTTTTTTGGTGGCCATGTTTATTTTACTTGCTCGATTGGGGTTAGTTGGCATAGGGACTCGGGGGCTAGTTGACATAAGCTGGCTGGGTATGCCAACTAACCCCGCAACAACGGGTAAGTTGACATAAGTATGTCAACATTCATAGCGACCTAATTTTAGTTAGGTATAGGCTACTTCATAATAATAAATTATTATTATTTTTATCTATACATATATATAAATGCGGAAGGCGTTTTATTTTCGCAGTCATAAATCAATAACGGCTGGACAGATAATAACTTTTACTTTAGATACTTTTACGTAGGTTTGTCATACTCAGAGTTTCAAAAATAGCATAATTTAAGACTATACAAATTTCAGCTCGATTTCAAGCAAACGGTTATCTAGTTATTATTATGTAATAAACGGAAACTGCAAGTTCACTTTTTCTGCCTTACCTATCTATGATAATGTAAATATTTTTTGTTCAGATTATGAGTACCTATAAACGAAAAATTGAGAGGGCTACAATGACAGCAGATCATCGAAAGAGAGTTGTTGAGGCACACTTACTTGAAAAAAAAGTTTGATAAAAGTAGCGGATGAATTTAGATCTCTGCTAGAAGTCTTGCATGGTATTGTAAGATCGCAAAATTAAAAATGAATTCTCTCTGCCTAAAGGGTACCAGAGGGTATTGGAGGATATGGGATAGTGCGGCAGGTGTTCACTCCTGAACAAGAATTTGCTTTGAGTGAATACCTTGTGAAGGCAAGTGACATATACTTCGGCCTGAGCCCAAAAGAGGCAAGAAAGTTGGCATATCAATATGCAATTGCTAATGGCTCTGCACATCCTAGTAGTTGGGACTCAAAAGAATCAGCAGGTGTTTACTGGTTTTCTTTTTTCCTAAAACGTCACCCACAACTTTCAATACGTACCCCCGCGGCAACGAGTTTGGCTCGTACGTCCAGTTTCAACCCACATAATGTTCAAAGATTTTTCAACCTCCTAAAATCAGTAATGAACCAACATTCATTTACCGCCCAGGACATATGGAATGTTTAATTTTAAGCTGATTAACATTCATTATAATTACACCTTACATAAAGACGAGTAAAAACGCTTGCCTCACTTATGCCAACTTACCCCACTACCTATGCCAACTAACCCCGATACCGGGGTAGGTTGGCATAGTTTGACTGGACAAGGAAAAACATTTTTCACACAAAGTGGCAACAATATATTTATTCAATTGTATGTGTGATTTGTAGCCAAAATGTTTACCTACATTACCAACTTTTTACATTTCAAATATCTTCAAACCAAAAAATTAGAAAAATTCTGAAGTGAAAAGTGTGCCAACTAACCCCGGTCTCCCCTATATTTGTATTTAGTCAAGATTTACGTTTAAATTTGATAAGTTCGTGAATATAAGCATAATTGATATATTATAAAATAAGATATGATGGAATAAGTATTATAATTAAAAAGAAGTAATTATTTTGCCTTCATTAACTTTAAAAACCATTGAAACTTTATAATATGATGCTAGTTTTGTCATTAGGTAAAAATACTTGGATAATTTTAAGCCTAACTACCAAATTTTTGAGAGGGTTTACATATCCCTAATGGGTGGATCATTATCCCTATGCATTATGATATATGACCCAAAACTTAAGTTTTAATTAATTTATATTTTACTGATATTGCAGTTAATTCTGCCAAAACATACTAATATTATTGTGTAATACTTATTAAATTATGGTATGGTATGGTATGATACATATATATTCCAGCTTGTGTGCTTGTTCGGAGAACCGCTTATTATTAAATTTTAAATTGACTGCATTTTCACTCCCATAAATAGTGTATTTTAAAAGTTACAAGCCAAAAACTGTAGGTTGGGTCATGTGTCCCTGGTCCCCCTACTCTGCGTTGAATTTTTGCATTTGTTATATTTTACAAAAATGTTTTTATTGGCTGGAAAACAGTATATAATAAGACATAAATTCAAACAAAATGAGCTTCATACATATTTATTTCATCATTCATTTGATATTTACAAGTATTAAACAGTTTTAGATGTATTTTAGTAAAAAAATAAACATTTACTTTTCACAAAATTGTTCATGTCTCCAAATTCACCATATTATATACTTTAAACGAATACATGAATAACTACATTTATTTCTAAATCTAAAACCACTTACAAACATCATTAGCAAATATACAATGAAAAGCATTAAAAATCATTGAAATTATACTGCAAAATTGACCTACTCTCACGAATAATATTTCAAATATGTCATGCCATTTTATTTTTCAGACATATAGTTTCCTAACAACAGTCATTGAATAAAATAGTTAATTTTTTTGACATATTTGATATCTGATTGATAGTTGTATTACTAAGTAAAAATTGATTGGTTTATTTTTATCGTGCCCTTTAAAAATTAATCTGTTTAGTGTTTTTGTTAAAATTGTCATTTTAAAAGCTCATTTTCATTCGTATGTGTTGAATAATAACTACTATATACAATCTTGAGCAGACCATCAGTTTCTATTTCTATTTTTAATTCTATTTAAAAAGCAACTCTCTGAACATAAATGTATTTTACATTTAAGTATCCAAAAATTGTTGATAACGATTGAATCGGAATCTTGGAACTTTCTAACTGCCACCTCTAATAAGTAAATCAGCATTCTTAAACCTCTAATGCATACTGTTGCCATATGGCAACAAGTAACATAATCTGCTTTAATCTATTAAAGTAGAGCTCCCTCTCGACACATCTGTGTTTTTTCATCTATTACATTCCGTTTTGAAGTTTTAGTTATCAATAACACTCATAGATGACAGTAGTAAAAGTGTATTCAAAATTAAAGAGTGTAGTTATTAACCGTTGTGAAATTACGTCTTTGGCAGTATTCAAAGGATAATAGTATTAGTACTACTAGGGGGCAAAGAGCCCCGTGCTCGCTACCGCTCGCCAACCCCCGGGAATTGCTACGCAATTCATTTGTTTGCTCCGCAAACAAACATGCAAGACTAATATGAGGATACTGCCAATGCAGGAATGCTCATATATACAATCTGTCTAGTTTCCGTGGTACTGCTCCAGGACATCACGTAGCGCTAGGCAACGATCTCTACCAAAGCCACGGGACGCAACCTGAAGCAGCCCCGGCAGAAAACAAGCACACCACCACACTTACTTTCAGCGTTTCTGACGTTTCTGATTGGCTGAAGCCGCGTAAGTCACGTGGCTTTCAAGCGTCCGACAATTACAATTTTATATTATATAGAGAAATGCAAATAAATTGTTTTGAAAAAATAATTATTGTTCAAGAGAGTGATTTTAAAATATATTTCGTAGTTTTCTAGTCATTCTTATCAAAATTGGAATAATGTAGTTGGTTTTTGGCAGAAATTTTAAAAATTGAAATTATTTAAATTCCAATGCAGTTATTTTTTTCAGTATTTTTCCCATAATGTATGAGTATTAAAGATACAAATTTATTTTTTCGGGATGGAAAAAAAAACATGCATTAGAGGTTAATGGTGTTGGCAGCTGGAATGTTGTAGGATTCCAATGCAATCTTGCCACAAACTTTTAACGATTTAGTTAGTAATCTGTTAATATATATTTTATATATATTTTCTTTAATCCAAAAAAAAATAATAAAATATATTGTTTTTTTTAACCATATATGCAATTATAACTCACTAACAATTGCATTTTAATGCAACTTAAATTATTTCCGAATAATATTTTATTGAAAAATAATGTTATCATCAAAGAGGAGGTTCATAAGGAAATCTAAAAAATTATTTTTTTAATGAAACAATACTAATGGAGCGTTATACTCTAGTTTAATTTTTTCAATAATTCGTAAGTTGATAAAAATTTGCCAGTAAAGCAAAAAATAAGCATGTGAAATAAATGCAATTGTATTTTTAATGTCATTTTACTATAGAGGTTATTTGGTGACTTTCTACATCCTATGCATTGTTAATTTGGGTTAGAGCATCAACTCACATTGCTTAATAAAAACCCGTTTGAAATCATTAATATTATGCCAGTATTAATTATTATGATTGAATTTATAGCTTTAATTTATGTACTATTAATTCAACCGTTGACCTACGTTTGTATAATCAAGGTAGTTTGAGAATAATCTGACAACAAAACTTCAACACTTATTATTTTTCACAAAAATAATATGAAGATGTCATGTACTTGAAAAAGGCCTGTTTGGAAACTTTGAAAGAATTTTCGATTATGAATCTGTTTTAAATAATAAATCTCGATGGGAGAACACGGTGAATTTTAATCAGCAAAATCTCCATTCTTCCATCATTTTTCCTAATCATGGTTGAATAAATTTTCTTATTTTGTTACATGAATTATAAATAGTATTGAATCGAAAATACTTCAGGAATGAAGAATGTAGTGTTCGTAGTTGTCAAGTAGTTGGAAATAAGTACAATAACTGTTCATCTTGTATTTTTAGAAAGTAAATATCTGATATTTGGTTTACTTTTTTGTTATTTTTTATTTGTTCATCTATAAAACTTTAAGTTTAAAAATGCAAATGTGAGAAGAATTCGAATATATATTTGTTTCAATGTTAATGTTGTTATTGAAAAAAAAATATTTGCAGGAAATAATTATTTCCGTGGTCTTTTTTAATCTTTATCAATTCTTTATTTACAACGTAATTACTCATTTTTTTGCTTTTCTATTTCAATATATTGAACAACAAAGATGTTAATATTAAAGCATTTTTTAAAATATTTTATGTTAAATTTCTTAAAATTACAATTTTTTTTATCTTGATGAATTGTTAACTGAAACAAATACTGTGTTTTGCTTTTCAATACATACTTACATTAACATTGATGGTGATGATAATTTATAAAGTTATGATGATCTATGATGATGATAATTTATGAACTTAATAACTAAAACCGTAATGACCAAATACGTAGTAGACACATCACACAAACGATATAAAAATTGTCAAGTGTAATTCTAGATTAAATATATTTCAATGAAAGAAGCACCTTAATTACCAATACTATGGCGTTTGAATTCGAAAAACGAATTTATCGGCAGTCGAAACGTTTCAGTACATTTTCTTAATGCATGGATGCATTACAAAATTTGTATCACATATGCACATCCATGGCATAAAATTCTTGATTATTTTAACATTTACATGAGTCCAAACAATCTTGTTGTTGCATCCTCATTTCATATCGAGAAATGCATGTAGTCTTCATCTAAAAAATAATTAATTATGGTAAAACAGCAGAAGAACAGAAAATACTAATGCAAAAAACAAAGTAATTCAATGCAATTAAAAGTGCCTTTAAAAATTTAATTAAAAGTGCCTTAATTTTATTAATGAAATTAAGGTCATTTTCAATACAAGTTTCGTTATATAACTAAATTACGAAAAAAATCTTCGAAATAGATCGTTTATTATCCGATAAATCGCATACAGTAAGCTTGCAAGAAGTTTCCTAATAAAATAAATTATGTAAATAATAGTTAAAATAGAAGTAAATAATAGTTTCCTAATAACAGAAATTTCTAATAAATAACTAAATTACGGAAAAAAATCTTCGAAATAGATCGTTTATTATCCGATAAATCGCATACAGTAAGCTTGCAAGAAGTTTCCGAAAATCTTTGAAACGCTTCTGAAAATTACACAAACCTTTTAAAATACTACCTCGTATATTCAAAATTTATTAACAATAATATTCCGAATTATATTCTGACTTTTGTTGTACAGTGATTTCATAAGGAAGGTGAAATACATTTGTTTACAGGAAACTTAACAATCTCAGTAGATGATACCGTCGTGTAGTAGTCTTAAGACAAAATGTTTACTTCTTTGATATGTACGTAAAAGCTAAAACATCAGTTGTTCCAACTTGGTTAGCAGGACTAAATGCAAACATAAATTTGCCATTTAATCCCAAAATAATACCCTATTACAAAAAAAGCGGGGAAAGTTTCATTTTAAGAGACAGTGGAAAAGCATAAAGTTTCATTTCTATTGAAGATATCTCCAAGCCAAGGAGCATATAGAACCCGATAAGTCTCCCCTCGTCACCCCAAACAATCTTAATATTCCGCCATTGATCGCTGAGTTTTATCCATAGAAGCTAAATCTGCATATAACGATGAGCTTACTCCTATTTTCTATTCTTGGGATAAAGAAGATAGCGTTTTTCTATTGAAGGAGGCAATTTTCAAACCGCTTCTTTTGTCGAGCAGATAGCTTTAAAAACGTTCTGTAGAGCAAAGTATCCAATTTAAACTTTGCATTTCCCCCCTTCCACTGTGGGGTTTCAACAAAGGACACAACTTTTAAAGATGCGGATGAAAGGAAACGGAAGGGAAATTTCCATTTTTTGTGTCTTTTTTTATATTTTAGAGGGATATATTTTTGTCTGCGACAGAAACACACAAAAACGGCCCAAAATTGAATCCAAAAAGAGTCCAACTGTGCTTTTGCATTTCTTCGTGTGTAGCGGTGAGTATCATATTCTGGCAACATAATAATCTATACCACTAGCTAGCCGCGGAGGAAAAAACAGTAAAAATAAAATGTTTTTCCAATGACGTAAATTTTTGTTTATCTTTTTTTCTAAGAATAATGCCTGGAAAAAGAATTTGCTGAGCCTTAGTTTTTATAGATTATTTTCAAAAGGGTAGGGGTTATAGAAAAATGAGAGGGGAACCATAAATGTCGCAGAAATATATACGGAATAAAATATCTATGTTTTTCTAATAATATTTATTGAAATTCTCCTACGTTCAACTCTTGAAGGTAGAATAAAATTATGTTTCGAATTGTATGTATCATGCCTTTATGAAATAAATTCAATTCCACATGATGAAAGTTTTTATGTGAATTGATTTAATCAGATAGAAGGAGAAATAGTATAAAAAGTCAAAGGTTTTTATGCGTAGTTCAAATTTCATTTTAAAACTTTATGTGCCGTCTGGAATGCTAGACATGCTATTTGGACAAGCAACTGAATTGTTAATGTTGGCATGTTTTAATCAAAATGTTAAAGAATTGCATTCATAATAAATAAAAATATTGACACCATAATGTTAATTGCTCGTACTAATTTTAAAATGTCATGGCCGCGCAAACTTAAGTCTATAGCTCTTTTAAGAATATATGTATTTTAATCAATTTGTTAAGAAATTTTGTTTTGGGTATAGCTTCTGCAAAGAAAAAATATTTGAGATTTAAACCATCACCGCATTTTTTCATGCTTTATTTTAGGTCAATATGTGTTCATAATCAAAGTAAAATATGTACAGAAATTCCACTTGTACCGTCAAAGCGGGTAACTTTGGCCACGGAGGATAACTTTGGCCACGCGTCGGAAAAAGATTCGTTTCTTAATTTCTCTTCATAAAATGATCTCATCTTAAATTGTTTGACATTTTTGGAAAGGTGGAAACATCTCCTTTCATTTCATGTAAAAAAAATTCTCTTTCCAATTCTGGCAATACTACAAATGCTGTTTTCATTCTTACAAGCATAAAATGACAAAAATCTATCCCTTCCAACTTTTGTCTGGAACACTTAAAAAAATATTGAAAATATTTAAATAAAACACTCTATTCGATTCTTTTATTTATGGGGAAGAATATTACACCATTTGTTTTATTCTAACTTGAATACTTTTTATGCTGCATTTAAATATTGGTAATTGGGAAGCTTTTGCCGATGAATGCGGGTAACTTTGGCCACAGATGTAAATATTTATTTATGGAACTTTGCACTTTAAAAAATATACGTAAAAGTGTATTCTGATTAACTATTTTTGAAAAATTCTTACTTTTATGATTACTCATTTTTTTTATATATTTTTTTTTAAAAATAAAACGATTTTAAACATTAAGAAGATAAAGATAGAATGCAAGAAACGTATACCACTCAAAATCGTAAATGTCGAAAGGTAAACATTTTCAAATTCCTAATTATGAATACATTATTTTTTCCCTTTTTATAATAAAATCGTTTGCTTTTTATGAATATATTTGTTATTACATCTTGCGTTAAAAGAGTTCTTTTTCCCTTATTAAAATAGAATTTTCTTTTTCTTTTAAGCGACAACCAATACTAGTATTCATTGTGTAATGCCATTCCACGATGCACTGCAATGTAAATGTTAAGTTATATGCCATTTTTAATAACTATATGTCTTATAACTTCGTTATTTTAAGTTAAAAGTTTTAATATTGCTATTTAATTCGTTAATACAGCCGTTAAGGATGTTAAAAAGTGTGCTTCTTATGTATTTCATGGGTGGCCAAAGTTACCCGCCCGGCTCCTAACAGTGTCCTAATTTTTTAAAATTAATACCAATTCTTTATTAATTTATAAAATTTAACAAAAATGCTTGAAAATTATTCCTAAAAGTACAATACTTAGAATGCATAATGATGTTACAGTGTTTAATTCGTTTTTGTAGTTAAATTTTTCTTCTTTTGTAAAAAAAACTATGATTTTGGCCAAAGTTACCCGCACTGACGGTAATACAAAACAATATTTAAAGACCGAATATGGCTTGAACATTTTTAAGAACTCTAGCGCTAATATCTGAATTTTTTTTTTATTTTTGGGAATATTTGACTCAAATATAACATATAATTCGAAGTTACTAATTTTTGTACCTGTACACTCTTAAAACAAGCATTCCCAATTTACCTCAGTCTGAGTGGATTTCACTCCTCCACACTGGAAAATGCACTTCTCCTTTTGGAGTGTATCCTTTCCTTTGTGTGTTACACCTCCGACAGGATCACTCCAAGCGAGTGATTTTAACTCAGTCTGAGAAAATATGCATGCCTTTAGGGTGTTGAAAATGCACTTCTCCAACTGGAGGGGAATTCACTCTTTTGTTTTAAGAGTGTACTTGTCGTTTTCTTAAGTGCAACTTCTGGAGATAAAAATGGTTTCCATTGAAAATACTTTTAATAATTTAAGTGGATTTAAAAAAAATTCGTTTCCACTTAAATTATCTTCCTGCATAAAACCATTTGTGATTGCAAATCTATCTTCATTGAAGGAAATTCAAAGCTTTTGACTCAGTAAAAGTTAAAAAAAATTAACTTATCAACTGAATTTTCTTGCATATCAACATTGTTATTTGACTAATTACAAAAAAGGGAAAGAAATGTATTAGCTACAACAAATTAAATCTGACCAGCAAACTAATGTATCTCAGAGTTTTACAATTTAAATGATAATAAAATACCCAGATGTGTGCGTTGCATTAGTCCAGGTGCTTTGATACTTACCAAAACTATTTCGAAAAACGAAGCTAGTAGCTAAACTATTAAGATATAATAATGATATTTATGTAGGTCATCTTTCTGAAAACTGACTGGTTATCTGAGTCAAATGAAACGAATGCGCAACTAATTCTATCGAGATTGTATTTGGTACGCTGCCAAATATGTAGCGAGTTTGATTCTAGCAAGCCGGTGCAGCGTTGAGGAGTGGCTAAATCGACGATTGTCGTATTCAAGAGATGGCACGTTTGAACATTGCCTCTTGGGACGTTTGACTTAGGGATTTATATGGAAAATTTCATTTGCGAGTCATCTGACGCTTTACCAATTTCATATAAAGCATTATGTCATCGTGGACACGACTTTAGAGATAACGGGATTTTGTTTGAACTAATTCATGCTGACTCACACAAAATATTGCATGATTGACTTGATTAGTCAGTTTTGACTGATGTTAATGAGCTATACACAGTCAACTGATTGATTTTGGTGAGTAACATGAGCTCGTTTATTTTTCAGTGTGTTGCAGTAGTCGAACGTGTAGCACATTCGAACCGAGTCATCTTTTTGAAAACTGATTGGTTAGGTGAGTCAAATGAAACGAATGCGTGACTTAGAGATTGTATTTGGTACGCTGGCAAATATCTAACTAGTTTGCTGATTCTAGCTAGCCGGTGTGGCATTTTTTGACTGTTTGACTTCGGGATTTATGTAGAAAATTTCATGCGACGAGTCATCTGATGCTTTACCAATTTCATATCTAAAGCACTCTGTAATCGTGGACCCGACTTTAGAGATAACGGAATATACATGCTGACTCACACAAAAAAATGCCTGATTGACTTGATTAGTTAGATTTTACTGAGTCAATCGATTGATTCTGTGAGTATCACGAGCTCGTGCATTTTTCGGTGTGTTGTAGTAGTCGAATGTGTTCGAACCGATCACATGCTTTTTGTCATAATATTCAATGTTTGAATTTAGTGGAAATCAAATCATGCTAAAATGAAAAAGGAGTGGTGACTAACCTGCTCTTCTCTTCTATTTTAACATAAGCTTATTATGGCGTTCAGCACCTATTGTGACCCTTAAAGTAATTTGTCGCATATCAACAAGCGTTGCCCTGTGAATCTTACTTTTAGTGCTCATATTTTTTTAAAGCGGGAATGGACGAGGGTCTCCAAACAAAAGTGCTTCTATTTTAAGGGGGTATAGGACACAAAATCTTAAAAAAAATCAAAAAAAATTATTATTATCTCAAAAAATAACATAAATATTTTGGAATAATTTAAAAACAAATTTTTTATTTATATCTGAAGTAGAACGTGAGATATGTAGCTTTTTGTGTCATGACATCTGTGTTGGCAAACCACGTTTATAATTTTTGCTTCCTCGTAATATTTTATAGGAATAACGTTATCGAATCCTTAGTTGTTCGGGCGGTTTGGAGCGCTTCAGTAAGGAAAGGGATAAACTTCAAAGCTGTTTTTCTCCTTGATCCTGTTTTCGAGGATTTTTTGACTTTAAATTGATATAACGCAAAATCTACTGCCCATAGAGTGTTAAAATTTTCCACTCATATTTTTCAAACATATATCTTTAATTTGTCTTTAGGGATAAGTTGTAAATAATTTATTTTTTTATTTATTAATTTTTATAGGAAAAGTGAACCTGTGAAATTATTAAATCAAAATTCAATAATTAAAAAAAAACTATGGCAAATAACAAAAATCGGTAAAGACAGTTTGTTAAATACATTTTCCTGTTTATAAAAATGCTAAAATTTTGTTTGTCAATAAATAATTTTTGACTTATATCAAAAATAGAAACATCACTTTTCGACACATTTTATTTTTAAAAAAATAAACAATGATAATTTAAAACCTTTGACTATCTAAAAGTGAAAGTATATTTAGTATACATTTACGGAAAAAAATTATATTGATGTCTGCAATATTAAAGACAAGTTAAAAGTGTCCCATACCCCCTTAATCCAACGAAAAATATAATTTTTTGCCACATTTATCCGGTTATATTGAATATTTTACAACCGTTTTTTTTGTATGATAAATGTAGCTGACTGACTAGGCTTTACTATGCTATTTGCTAATGTTGATTCGAATATTTAATTGTACAATTATTTATTGAAAATTAAAAAAATATATATTCAAACCATTAAAAAAAGTGGAGTTGTAGAACTATGTAATTAAGTTTTATTTAAAATATAATAAAGAGCATTTATATAAAAATATTTAATAGAGACATAGAAATATGACTATTTTTTTATTTGCTTAACAGAGAATCATTTTGGTTTCCACTCTTGGCACTTGGTCGAACCATTAATGAAAGCAATCCCGCTCTAGAACTGTTGCCACACACATCGCCTACATGAAACCCATTGTAGAGCATGTAGATTTTCTAAGCTTGCGTGCATCCAACGTGTGCTAAAAAGGGAAGGATAACTTTATGCTTACCACGGTCATACATCCGTCTGCTTTGCCCCTGACACCACGGGGGGCTGGAACGTCGAGGCAGTGGACACCAGCGTCGTCGACTCTGGAATAGTGGATAGGGACTGGATGGCCAGGGGCTGCTTGCTGCTTGACCTATCGTCTGCGTGGGGCCTGTGGAACTGGAGAGTGACCATCTCCACTGGCTGGGAGGGGATGACCCAGTCTGTTGTGGTGGTCCAGGGAGGGGTGGGGTCAACGCTCTGGGGATTGAAGGAAATGACAATTTAGATGAAAGGTTTAGATACAAAATTTAAAAACCTAATGTATAGTTATAGTATAGGTCAGGTCAGTTGCTTGTGTGACAATCGTAAAATTAGAGCAATGTCTTTAAGCCTTAGAAATCAGAGGGCATTCTTTGTGAGCTCTTCGGTTTTTTCAGCTATATTTCATGAAAAGTTTTTTTTATTTCCAATGCAGCTGGCGAGAATGAACACAATTACTTCGCCAGAGGTGGACACAGAGAATAAGAAATGAAAATATTACATATGTACAATTTCATGAAAAGTTGAAATTTGTTTAATTATAAAATCTTGAAAAGGGGCTTTATTTACTTTACTAAAAGTTTATATAACGACTGACAGCATTCAATAGTTTGCCATTATAAAAAATAAATAAATCTGTTACTCGGTACAATCTGAAGAACAATGTTTTTGAACTTTTAGAATTTGATGTATTATCCTATGAGATATGAAAAATCAAAGACATTTTGATTTCATGTTAGACGGGTATTTTTTTTTAATTTAAAAAAAAAACTATATATCTTCATAATGGTAGATAGAAAAATTGTATTCTATAAATTTTAAAATAGATTTTTTAGCGATCCATTAAAAGTGGTATATGTGTGAAATATGAATTTGTATAACTGGAAAGTACTAAGCATCTCCATTTTTTTTTATTTATTGACTCTACTTTAGGCACATCAAAATAGATAAGTGTTTTCTTTTACAATATTTAATTCTCGGTGTTGAGCATAATTTTTAAGTTATCATGATAGAAATTACACTGCGTAAATATAACAAAAGAAATTGTTTTATTGAAAACTTTTTGTTCCATACACTAAAAGAAAATACAACGGAGCCAAAAATTAGTAATTGTTCGCAGTTTTAAAAATAAATCTATGTATAAGTTGTTTGCCCCTTATTCAACATATTTTTAGGAGAACGAAGCGCCATAATTTTCCCTCTATTCGCACCCTGTCCGTTTTCTTCTTTGCTCGAATACTCACACCGTAGTAAAACGACTTCTACCGGGTGGTATTTTTTAAACAAATAAGTACAAAGTGCCTAAAATATTCACACCTTAATTACGTATTTTTAATTAAATTTTCTTTAAACTAATAAGTTTAAAGTGCCTAATAGCGTCAAACCTTAATTTAAGAGCTTAGTGGAAGAACTTGCTAAATGACATTTTTGAAGAAAAAAAACCCCTATTTTTTCGTGTCAATAAACATGTTTTTTCCCCTAATTTAAAGTTAACAAGATTTTCCCTTTTCATAAACTTTAAGTGAAGTTTTTTTAACCTTTTTAAACTGTTTTTTAAACGTATCTAAAAGCAAACGAAAAACTTTAAAGCTCGTGTGCCTTTTTGTCACTTTGCACGTTCTTCCACTGAAGTCCTCAATTAGGCATTTTTAATTAAAAAAAAACTTTTTTAGAAATGACCGCATTACTTAAATTTTTCTTCTGTTTATGGTGTTTTATGCGAAATAAAATGCGAAATGGGCCCTACTACTTCAAATCATAGTGAAATATTAACGCACTTTGACATATAGACCATATTCCCGAAATCACTTGGAAAACATTTTCATATTGATTTCATTTCTATAGTTTGGATAGAATAAAAAAAGTGTATTTACTTTTATTTTTGCTTGTGTAGACATTTCTTGATCTGTTGGCAAAGTCATCGTATTCCAGTACGATGTACTCGAAGTGTATTTTAGTCTGTCAGCTTCTTCCGTTTTGGCTTTTTCACTAAAAACAACAACATCTGAAAACAGAGAAGACAATTGCTTTTAAAACAAATTTCTAACATTTCCCAGAAAGATGTCTAAAACTGGAAAAGAGTAAACATATAGAAAATGCCGTTATGAGAAGGTTAACAACTTAAATAAAGGTGAATATATTTTTTGTTGGTATCCAGTAACGTCCGAAAGCGAGCCTATCTTTTTAAAAATATTCTGTACATTATTTTTATATAATAAGCAAATAATGTTTATTTTAAATGTTTAAATAAGTTTATTTGTTATTTTTATTATTTATTCATTTGTTACGCATGTATAAATTGTGAGTCACAATATGGCTAATTTTTTAAATAAGGAAATTTTTCCTGCATATTGGGTAAATAAATCAAATTTCATTTTTAACTGCTAAAATTTTAGATTTTTGATATCTCTGGCAGTAGCTAGAAAATGTTATAATACGTTACATATTTTTTCCATAACAACACGTTATAAAAATATAGAAGCCTAGCAAATACTTTCTGTCTTTGTGGGTGCGTTTATTGAAATAGGAGACACATTCTTTTACCTCTATACACCACGCCCACGGATATGAGTTGTACAATATACATTTCAAATGCATTTTTCTTAAACTCCAAAAAGAAATAATCTTTTCACAGCTGTTACAATTTCTTTCAGTTGCTTTAGCATTTATATGTCTGTTTTGTGATACATTGAGAAGCAGTTTTACAGTAAATTTCATTTGTTTTTAAAAAGTTGAATTTCCTGTACGTAAAAACAGAAATATTCTGTTTTCTAACTGAATTTTCTCGCAGAGTGATTGGGATGATATATAACCAATACAACACTTTACATTTTATTTTCTAGTATAATCCTTCTCCATAATGACTCATCAATACATTCCGTGATAAATAACAAACTTAATATAAACAAATGCATTACAACTAACTAGTTCTGAAAAATATCTAAAGCAGCCATCGTCACATACTAGCTTGATTTGATTTACACCACAAACATACAAAAATATATATAATACCCTCGTTACTATTTATGCATTATGCCTGAAATAAGCTAATATAATGATATTATTACCTATAAAAACGATACCACACACACAAGTACCAAGCGTCACAAATTAAATTGATTTGATTTACATCACAAACATACAAAAAATATATAATACCCTCGCTACTATTTATGTATTATGCCTGAAATAAACTAATATAATGACCTATACCTATAACACATAATGACCTATAATAGAATTACCTATAAAAACGATACCCACATATTCTATTACATTCCAAAGGATGATCCCACCCACACTAACGAACAATCAAGGATACACCTCTATCCCCTTATTACCGGGCTTCAGGAAAGGAAGCCGAGGGGTTAATGAAGGACACGAAATAAACTGCCGAACATTACACAATAAGCTGAGAAGCCTAACTCGAGATTATCCGCGTCATCCTGATACTTATTTCTTATTGAGAAAAGTCGCTTATCTCTATCGACACTGACGCTGGATGCGAAAGAAAATTTATCTTGTGATTTTTACTTGTTTCCTTTAGCGGGGGTTATACACTTTCATACGCGCTCCCGTAAAAGTGACGGGGCGAGGTTTTGCCCTCTATTTTTTGATTATGCGTTATTTCTAGGTTGTAGTGTACAATAGTAATGGGGCAATAAGATCAACAACATTTAAAATATACCATTTAAAATGCGAATAAGATAAACGAACTTTTTTTTTTAATTTGAAACTAAACAAATTAAAAATTAAAAGCTAATGTATATACTTTCCACGCACTTATTTTTATATAATTTTCAGGAGCAAAATAATAGACACTTGTACGACACTTCGTTTTGGAAAAGTTTCCGATTTTTAAGGACTCGCAAAATATTTGTATTTGGGTGGACAGTTGGCATTTTCCCAGTGAGAGTAACATTTTCAAAAAGCTTTATTTTATAATAACTTATTCCTAAATACAGTAAAAAAAACCAACTATAATTGAAGAGTACACTGGAAAAACCGATTGATTTTTCAGAGAAGTTTCCTTAGCAGGCCAAATAGCCCTCGTGTAGCTCTAGTGCGACGATAGTTCAAACCAAACCAAACCAATCCTTAGCAGGCCACTTTGGCGATGATAGCGAGTGATCGCCTAAACTTGTGTAAGGAAACCAGTTCCTGCCATAGATATCATAGTTAAAGTAATATAGTGGCAGATCACGTGACCTCCAATGCTAACGACGGGACGCGCAAGCAAAGAAGTCAGTGTTGTTGGTCACGTGATATGCCAGTGTAGTACTTTAACTACTATCTCTGTGTTCCTAGCTACCAAGTTCAGGTGATTGGCGATCCCGACGCTTGGGCGAAGCGAAGAAGAAAGAGAGAAACCGGTTTTATGCCGCCAAGCAGATAGTTGCGGGCGTCCGCCTAAAGAATCAATCGCTTCTTCCCGTGTACTCTTCAATTATCAATTTGAACTGGTCCACATATTAGAAAATCAATCGAAAATTCGGATTATCGAATTTTGATCTTGAAAAAATAAATGTATTTCAATAAATGTCTTATTTATATCCAATATAAAGTAACCCTAATTGATTGTAAAAATCAAGCTTTTGTCAAAAAGAAAGTAATATCCTTTAAATGTTTTGTCAAAGTGACCCAATTAGCACAAGATATCCAGTAATAATTTATTGATATCACTCATAATAACTGAAGCAAAACAGAATGTTGTTCGAAAATAACAATAGCATCTTCTTAACTCTGGAGTTTGGGAAAAGTTTTAGAAGGACATAATGTTCGCTTCGTTAGGTTCTTTTAGCGAACAAAGCTTTCCGTGTAAATTTTTATTTTATTTTGAAAGATCCCATCTATCAATTTACTTTTTCTATGTGATTTTTTAGTTCAAATCTAATTTTGGTGAAATTCAGTTAAGTGTGAGGCTGGGGATTTGAACTGAGATTTTTTTAGTAAATATCTAGGGAATTGTAATTAGGATATTTTCTGGACACACTACGCCCGAATCATCTCTATTGGTTTTTAAGTTAAAATACATGGGTACCAACTTTTTTATTGTTGGTTTTGTTGAATAAGTTCAATAGAATTGAAATAATATATAGGAAAGTATTAGATCGGTCGTTGATAAGATCTAAATTATATTACCTTTTTAATTTCATTGATATTGGGATATCACAAAATGACTTGAAGGGGCAATTAATTACAATTTAAAAAGAATCTATGAATAAATAATAATTCCTGCATTAAAAGACTTATTTGCTATTTGTATAGAGCCAAAAAATTGAATGTTTGCCGAATTTTGATAAAGAGAAATAACAAAAAATTTGAAAACTAAAAAGTTTGCTTTTGCGTTATCGAACTTGAGATTGAGGTGGGGTGAAGGGTCTATATTTTTAGATGGAAACAGAAGAAATATCTATAGAGGTTCGATTTTATTGGAAAACATTGATTTGCGATGATTGAAGTTTTAGAATGTTTATTCAAATAAAAATATGACACATTATATTGAAGGGAGACTGAAAAAAATTACTGTTATAGGATTTCTGATTTTATATGTCCAGATTAAAATAACACCTTTGGTTAAATTATTTGAAAATAAGTTTTTTTTTTCAAATTTGTATTTTTGAAAATATTTAAGTTCACTAAAGTACATTTCAATTTGTAGTTTATTTGTTATTATTCGTTTTTTTCGTATTCAAGTTACTATTATTCAGATCAAATGATTTATGCAGCTTTTACATGTTGACAATTTCGAGCAATATTTTATGAATATAGCAAATAAAAATTAACACTGCATATTTTCATTATAGTTCAGAGATTTTTCAAAATAGTTAAATTAATTGACTACTTAGTTAAAATTAAAGTTTTTTCAACGTGGCCACTATAATTTCTCATTAAAAGAAGTTTGAATTAAGAAGTTTCACATTTATTCGTAGTGTTCCGAAATTATTTATGCAGAATACGTCAAAATTAGAGAAGATTTATAAATAAAAATTGTTTTCCCTTTAATTCATCTATGAAAGGCAAAAGAAAAAAAGCTAAAAAAAAAAAACTCAACTCCCAGGCTCAACAGCCCATTACTGGGCCAAGGCCTGACATGCCCATTTCAGCTTTCGTGACCTAGGGCTCTAGGGTGCTAGGCATATGTCCCGGTAAGGTGGTCAGCCTCACGCGGAACCCCTAGTGTTTACTTCCCAAGCATGCTTGGTACCCATTTTATCGACCCACTCAAGGGATGAAAAGGATGGGTCAATCTCGCCCAATCCCCGGACTTGTGGCATGGCAATGAGAAAGGTTTGAAACAATTGGAATTTAACTTATAATGCAAGAAACAACTTAATTATACTACTATTATTATGAATTATTTTCCTAAACATATGTTTAGTAATGCCATTATAATAGAAAAATAGTGCACGTTATATTAAATATAAAAAATGCACCGCAATGCTTTTTTTTAAATAATACTCTAAAAGAAAACAGAAAATAATAAATTTTGAACAAAAGTCCTGAGTGTCAAAACAATATTTTCCAAGTCTTATGTTTTCTTTAGTTTTATCAAAAAATGTAGCAATTTCTTTCTTGGAAAACTTCACTTTACTGAAAAAAGTAGGGATTTTAGAATTTACTGCAAACTCTTTGTGATTAAATTCCATTTCTATAGAAGAGAGAAAACACTTTGTGTGTAAGTATATTTCCGTTTGTTCTTTTAAATTTATTTTTCCTAACACTTATTTATTCAGCGTGGGAAGAAATAATTGGATTCTGTATAAATAAAGGGTATTGGGCATAGGTAAAAACTTTTCTTTCAACAAAATATTAAATGTTATTTTTAACGTGATATTTTATCATAGACTTAGAAAGTAGCAGATCTGCCCCAAGGGGGAAAGGTGAAGCCATTTGTGAACCAGTATCCCATAAGGGAGTTCGCAAGCCCTAGCACATGGCATGCCATACGCCACCAGATGCACTATGAGATAATTCGACTAATAAAAAATATATATTTAATATAAACTAATTAAAACTTTTTACCAGTTTTGCTGGCATAAGTTTATAGCTGGATATGTATTGATAATATCTGGCAGACATGAGTTATATATTCATAAAAGAAGCATATTAAAAATGCAGTTTTATTGCATGTGACTATTCGGCAAAAGCATTTTTTGTGAACTAGTATCCCGTGATGCATTGCGAAAACGGCGAAATGTGGATTCATCACACAATCGCGAGCGCGTTAGTCTAGTTAGAGAAGAATATAGTCAGATAGCAATGTTAAGTTAATAAATATAATATTAATGAAGTAAAATAGAAAATAGAACAATAAAATAATTCAGAAGTTGGTGATTTATTTATAAGATTATTTTTATTTATATTCATTCATTTTAGAAAATTTATACTTTGTTAAAAACCTATAAATTAAGTTTTCTAACTCTATAATTTTTTTCTATGATTTCCTATCCTCAATTATTTTACTATCTTTGCTTGAAATATTTTAAAAATAGCTTTAACTTGTGTGTTTATAGTTATCTAAAACAAAATAAGTAGTACACACGAATAGCAGTAAAAATTTGAGATAAAAATGACAAACTTAATTTAATATAGATTTGGTTAGAAATTAATTTTAGAATTCAAGAATTGAATGTTTTTTCCAAAACAAATATGTCTATGTTTTTTAAAATATGTTTATTCAAGGGTTTTTAGCTGGAAATACATTTTTGATATAAAATGATTAATAAATTTGAAATCTTTTTATAAGAACAAAAATATAAATTGCGAACCAAACATATACGAATTTTAACTACCAATTCAGTTTTGTTATAATGTAACATTTACGGTAAAATGAATTAAATTTTGTTCTCTGAGAATCATTTTTAACTGATCTAAGTGGTTTGATTTTTGAAGCGTAAAACCACAACTTAAGTTAAACAAATTTCCTTCTGAATTTATTTTGTTATACTATATATAGTAAGCAGATTTATTCTTGCACTAACGTGCTGAGATACATCAGCGTTTTATTTGAGGCGAATTTGCTATAAATATCGCGAAGAAGACTTTAAAGCTTAGCTTGGCAGGCAAGCGGTAAAATTTGGTGATTTAATGTTGTATAAAGAAAAAACTTGTTGGAAAGAAAGTTTTGATAAAAGTTTTTTGAGATAACGTTCTTTCCTACATTTTGCAAATGTATATACCTATATAGTATAGTTGCTGATTCTTTCTTGTGGAAACCTTTTTGAAGTTTAAAATATTTATAGTGAATTCCAACTGTGCTGGAGGGTTAATGCATCATTTTATGGTATGTTTGAGCTGAAAAATTATTAAAAAAATCCTGTTCCAAATGTGGAAAATTTTAAAAATCGTAAAGTATGCTTCAGTTTAATTTTATAATTTAAGTACAATCATAAATATGTATATTTTTTTACAAATGCTATTTTAAGCGTTGTTAAATCATCATAAAATCATTTAATATTTAAAAAAAATCTGTAAAACTGAATAATTTAAACTTGTCATTTATTTTTAATGGTATTAAATAGTTTGTTGATTTTAACTATAGTAATTTTTAAGTGCGTTTGAATGCATTACTGATGCAGTTTTCATAAACACAAACCAAAGTGTTAGCATGTTTACAAAGCCTAATATTGAGATATCCATAATATTTAATAACGAAGACATGCAATCTGAAATTATACCTACAAACTCCACTTTTATTATGCAGCTTTATGAAATATTATAATTCACACAGAGAACATAAAATTTTCTCAACTGATGAGTTGTACTATTAGACATCGTAAAATTAATAGAACACACTATTAATTTCATCAATTTCAAGGAACATAGAAAGATTAAAATACTAATTTGTTTTTGAAAATATGCTTAGATTAAATCGTGCTTTTTTCTGCTTAATGTGAAGTATCATATGTGACCAAATTCTATCTTGTTCTTGAATTAAAAAAAAAAAACGTCTTTTTATTTTAAGGTAGGCGAGTACCCAAAATTCTAAAATTTTTACCATTACTTTAATCTTTTCTAAATTTGGCATAGTGATTTCAAATATAATGAGCAATGCTTTTTAGGCAATTTTTTTTTATTTAAATATAATTGATTTATTTTAAACGGTGTTTTTCACCTAAAAAAGGGGTTTGCCCCAACACTTCTAGTATAGAATGTTTTACATTAATTTACCTGAAATTGTTTTCAGATGTTATTTCAATATATATCTGTGCCATGAACCTCTAACATCCGGTGTAAATATATAAGTTTTTTTAAAAAAAATTCCAAGTGTAAGTTAATCGAAAAAAAAATCCTTTTTTGTGGTTAATTTATATCATTTTTCTTAATAACTTCTTTTCTTGTAATTTGTATGCAACTCTAGAGGGTCATTGCATGCATCAGTTCAAAACGAAGAATTTAACACATAATTAATGTTTATAGGATGAAAATTCAATGTGGTAGACTTGTTAGCGTAAACCTCCTTTTTTAGTAGAAAAACACCGTTTAAAATAAATAAATTATATTTAAATTTAAAAAAATGCCTAAATAGTATTATTCATTATATTTGAAATCAGTATGCCAAATTTGGAAAAGATTAAAGCAATAGTAAAAATTTTAGAATTAGGGGGAATTTAGGGTATTCGCCTACCTTAAGGGAAATTAGAACAGCACTTGGCATTTCAAATGCACTTTTTTCAATTACACATTTTTCAGATGGTTTTGAAAAATTTGTAATTTAGTATTTGTAATTTAGTAATTAAGTTTCACCACTTCTATACATGCAATGTGACTTTTTGCTTTCTTTTAATCAACTTTTTATGGTCATAAATTGTACAAAACAACCTCATTTTATCGGGAAACATTTAATTTTAGAATATATAGTTTCGATACCATTTTTAAACAGGAAAATACATGATATATTATCAAGTGACTTAGAAATTGTCCCGATTCATAAACAAATCAGCGACGCTTTCTTCATAAGTTGAGTTTGTTCAATAAAAGTCACTTCACTCCTTGCCAACCTAAGTTGCGTAAATAGAAATGTTATGGAGAAGATCCTTCCGCGGATGTAAAGAGTTCCATAAATTATTTGTGAATCCATCCAGAAAACATGTTCAAAACATTAATTTCATTTAAGGTTTAACTGTTTAAATATTATTTGAGAAAATTTCGCAAATTTTATCAGAATGAAGAGTGTATTTGGGTTAAATGGTATTAAGATCATTTTGTATGTAAATAATACCTTACAAGAGTTTCCAACCAACGGACCAATCACGCTATTCCCCCTGCCATTTTACTATTTTTTTTTACCCGAGTTAGGTTGGCACGTAGTGTAGCTCTAAAAGTTTCCTTCTGTTTGATTATACCGATAGCCGATTTTGATTGTTCAACTCTTCCGGCTATTTTTACGTAATTAAAATGTAATTAAATTAATTAAATACGTATTAAACGGAACTTTTAATCATATGTCTGTATTCATGATTGCTTTTTCTAGGAAGAAAGTCTAATTAAAGGCAAATTAAAAAAAATTGAAATTTTTCTAAAGGATTATTTTTATGTTAATTTGAACATAATTTATAAGTTATTTGTATAACAAAAAATAAAATTTCACCTGGAATATTTTCCCGAATCTTTTCATCTTCCCTGGAACACGTGCAACCTTCGGAGCAGGAATCACCAGATTTCTCAGAATTATGCGTTGATCTGGAATAAAATAAAACATTTTTTTCTGTATATAATTCCTTTTCTAATTCTGTTTTCTTACAGATAAGATCTCTCTAATACGCATTAGCAATATTTTTATTCGAAAAGTAACGAGGGAATTCAAACGCATTTTTTTTTTTCATTTCAAAATATGCTTTGTACAAAACTGTTGTTCTGTATAAACAGCAAGAAAAATGTCGAAACTAATTAATTTAGTTGAGAAACTTGTATGCAATTAGTTGCGAATATCAAATAAAACATAATTATTTTATCACATCGATTGCTAAGATAAATCTTTCATTCTAAAGTAGAGCGTAAAATATTTTTTTTTATTTATTTCACATTATAAAAGACGATGATAATTGTTAAGCAAATCTAATTAGTCCCTTAATTCCTTTTTTAAGTTTTGTTCGTATTTTCTGACAAGTAAAGGTAGTATTAGCATTTATTTCCTAATTTTTTTCAACAATATTACTTATTCCTTAGTATTATATAAGTTTAAAATAATAATTTTGCGTTAGTTTTTAAAGTTTAAAAAAAATGAAGGATTAATAATTGTTATCTTTTATTTTTTTCAACTAACATTTTTATGCGTCATATTTTGGGAAAACCAGTTGAAACTAAATTTTTTCTATCTTTAAATCTAATCGCCAAGAGTCTGTGAATGACATACCGTCAATCATTCGATTTTTTTCTTTTCCATAAATTTTTTTTTTTGAAGAATTAAAAAAGTACACTTTTTATATTTCAACTATGTATACCTATATATTTTTATTTAAACACTGTAAAATCTTTGGCATCGTGAATAGCTTTTTTTGTTCAATGCTGACAATATATATTTTAATGTTTTTTTTTGTATTTTGATTGCAACAAATTATTATTGTATGAAATACCATGTAAAGTATTTTATATCTCTTATTCATTGATCTTATATTAAAACTTTTTTTATTAAAATAACTTGAAAACATTATATCTTTGGAAACCATATTTTTGTCTGTAAAATACAGTAAATAGAACGATAGTAAAAAATGAAAATCTGCTGTAACAACTTCTTTGTTTAAACTATCTTATAAATTTATACAATCGAATGGAATTATCGTTGCATCCTTTCCCCCCAAAAAAACACACACTTTATTTTCTTCTCTAGAATGATATATAACATTCTTACATTCATTTATAATTAAATGTTTGGCTGCATATCAAAACTTGGCATGACAGGTAACCAAATCTTATGTTTTGAGTAAGTTCTATTACATTTTGAGGAAAACAATTTGACCCAAATATACCGTGAACAACAATTTTAAATAATGCATCTCTAAAATATCGATGTCCTCTGAAGGTTAATATTATATCCAAAAGAATAAATATTACAGCTAAAAAAAATTGGAGCCATTTTTATCCTCCGATACGCATCCATAATAAAAATACATAACGCAAAATTAATACCATTGACCTTAAAAAACCGCGAAATCCCCCAGCAAAAATCACAACACACAGAAATGTGAAATATTTTATCTCATAAATAGCGTGCTATTCTCGTATACGTGATCGCGGTTCAAATGAAGTCACATCAGCGGCGAAGAAATACGAACAGGAAAAACAGGAAAAAAGGAATACGGGAACTCGTTATTATTCCGGAGCAATAGCCGGAATGCCACGATAAGTAAATGAGAAAATTTACTCCAGGTACGGGAGCTCATAACGCCGCGGGAAGTTGCCAGAGAGCCCGGTAAAATCTTGGCACGCCCGTCTCGTTATGCCGGGACAATCAGGAGATATTAGGGGTGATACGTTGTTTTGGAATAGCAGCTATTTTCCTTATTAATTTTAACCCCTTCTTTCTCAAAATATTAGGGACTTAGTTTTGGTTTGGTTTGGTTTGAATTATCGTCGCACCAGAGCTACACGAGGGCTATTGGAGACGGGCGTCGTATTTTAGAGCCAAAGTCAAGTGACGAGCCGACACCTGGGTAGGCACCAAACGCAGGGGTTAAGGATGACATCGTACGCAGCTTTATGACTTTGAAGGATATTTAGCGTGCACTCCCTTACGCGTTATATTATTCGTCGTACATTTTTGGTTGCATGGGCCGTTTATAGGTCGGCAATTATTTTGACGATGCCCGAACCCGAACCTGGGACTTTTCGCATGCTAGGCATGTGCCTAACCGACTGGGCTCCCCAGCCCCAGGACTTAATTTTAATGCTTCCCATTATTACAAAACAGGTCAGGGAATAGAGTACCGGATTGGGCGAGGTTGAATCATTCATTCATTAGGTGGGCCTATAAAACGATGATCAATCATGCTTGTTAACCAAACACTGGGAATTCTATGTGAGGTTGATTACTTAACCGGGATATATGCCTAGTTATCGCAGGCCCTTGGTCACGTAAGCTGAAATGGGCAAGGCAGGTCTTGGCCTACACTCTTAAAACAAACGAGTGAAATCCACTCCTGTATGAGATGTGTATTTCCGACAATGGAAATGAGTGAATATTTAGTCAGACTGAGTTAAAATCACTCGTTTGGATTGATCCGAGGATTAACACACATTCGGGAACTTTTTATGCACAAAATTACAAAGCTTAAATTATAATTTAAGAAATGTTATTGCAGTTTAGTGCAAATCATTTCCATACACAGATTTATTTCGAAACGTTAAAAATGTATACATTTTGTACAGAAAAAGTAAAAATCCAAAATTAGTATCTCTTGAATGGTTAATTTTTTTGTTCTTTGTTCAAAATAACAGGTAAAAATTCTCCAAATATTTGTGAATTTTGTTTCCTAACGAAAAATGAAAAGTCCCAAATTTTATGTTTCTTTTTTCTTATGTAAAGTAGATATGGGTATGGTAATAGGTTTACAGTTTCGGGCGAAACAATGCTAGCTGTGATTTAAGTTTTCCCGCATAATGATTTTTTCCCCTGCTTTGCAGTGAACAAAAGACATTTGTGTAAAGGCATGAGCGAATGTTGGGTAAAGTAATGTTTTGGTAGGTACTTGAAAAAAATTGAATTGCTTAGTAGAAGCGCATTTATCTCATAAAATGAATTGGTTTTAAGCGATTTTAAATTTGAAAATAAAAGCTCGTCTAATCTTTGTATTGTCGAAAATGTATGCTAAGATTATATAGTTGAATTCAGGAAAATCATTAATCGTCTTTTTTTAAATCTGTCTTTAATGTTCATTGTATATTAAAGAAGAAGAATCTTAAGTATTTTATGTAAAAATAGTTATTTATAAATTATAATCTTAGTATAAGTATGTAATTATGCAAATATATAATGCTTAAAGATGGGTCAAACTTGTGCGGAATGTCTAAAACGTTTTACATTAATTTTATAAATATTCGAAAACTTAATTAACAAATAGCTTACTTTCATGATTTTTCCAATTCAACTCGATCAATTTCGTGTAAATTAATAATTAACTTAGTTCGTTCTAAATATAAACTTAATCTAAATACGTAAGCAAACCTATTTATAAATGTTCAAATAAATATGAAAATGGTGAAGATTATGTAAAAGGCATTAAATTTGTTTTTTAAAATATTATAATACTTAAATTTAACAATTAGCTTACTTTTCGTTTCCTTGAGATGAAAGGGAATCTGAAAAAAAAACCAGGCTTAACTTTAAAAATATATATATTAATATATTAATTTAAATATTATGAAATATATTATGCATTTGAATATATTGGTAATGATACATACCTTAACTAAGAAATATTGCTAAAATTAATGAATTTTAAAAATATGCATTCTTTTTTTACGATTTCTCTTTACAAAAAATGTGTTTATCAGATTTAGATTTGTATTAAAATTTTAATTTGTAATGGGTTTCTCCTTTTGATCCCTGCTGAGAAAAACAACAAAATTGCATTTTATTGATTAGAAAAGATGCACCTCGTTTCCTAATTCCCCCAGAGAGTGATTATAGGTAATTGGAATGTATCATTTTTGTTTGTTTTTAATTATAAACTAGTAGGTTTGTAACAGAACCTGTTACTTAGATTGATTCCGTGAAACATTTGTTCTCAACGGTGGAGAAAAAAGTGCGAAACGCAGTTTTTAATTATGCATTAAACATTTACATGATGAATTTGGCTAGCTTTATTTGATTTCTATTAAAAATTCACTTCTTTTGCTTTTTTAATTAGTATTTTACTTTGCATTTTTTAAAAATAATTGAAGTACTTTTGAAATAGTTTTTTCAGCTTGAGATTTTAAATGACTTCTAACTTCCCTTACGCTGAGTATTTTGATTTATCACTATTGCCTGTAGCATTTGTAGTTTAGGCTATAAAGTGCACTCTTAAAACAAACGAGCGAATTTAACTCAATCTGAGTAATTTTCACTCCTCCAGTCTTGAAAATGCACTTATCCGCAAGGAGTGGATCTTTTGTGTGTTAAACCTCCAACAGGATCACTCCAAACGAGTGATTTTAACTCAGTCTGAGTTAATATTCACTCCTTTCCAGTGTCGAAAATGCACTTCTCCAACTGGAGTGGAATTCGCTCTTATGTTTTAAGAGTGTGGATGATGGACAAACGGTTAGACAGACGGACGGACAGATGCTTTACAAAAGCGTTAACTCTTTACGTTATAAATGTAGCGTGGAAGATAAAATAATATTTTTGTTTACATTTGTCTTAGTTTGCATTTTTTTACCGGGGTTTAATCTTATTAAAATTTAAGTCCACCTTCTATTTTAAACTGTATAGCCAGCGTATTTACTTATATTTACAACCTACCACGCAAACAAGCAGCACATCGATACTAATAAGTTTGCTGCTGAAACACTATCCACCGTTATTTTATTCACAGTTTTCTGTAAGGTATTTTCTATCCAGAGTATCATTAAGCTCATTATTTTCAAGTTACATATAGGGACGCCAACTTACCTTTGTTTTTCCTTCTCGATAGGCGAAATCTGAGAGCACAACAGATCATTAGGACAACCAGCAGAAGACCGCCCGCTCCAGCGCCTGTTATGAAGATAATAGGACTGCTTTCCAGGTTCCAACCTTTACCTGAAATATGAGTGATACTGTGTTAAAAGAGCAAAATATGGGGCTAATTAGATAGTTAAGTTATATATATTAAAACTTTTGTACGTTTTTTGTAGCAGTAAAATTGTGTTATAGTTGAAGTGAAACGGTAAATGAAAACCTAACATTCTTTCAAGTACAACTAGGTTAATAGTTATGATATATTCTTAATTTTTTAAAACTGGCCTTCCGTAACTTTCTTAGGCTGGGTGCAACCTTTTGTGATGTATGAAAGATATTGTGTGCTTAAAGAACAATACGTTGACATTAAAAAGGTTTGGAGTTGTGGTTAGTTTAAATGAGATAGTTATGTTGTAGGTATTTTTAAGGTTTTGTACAAAGGTAAAAGTTTTGAAGGTTTTTTTTTTTGTAACGATAATAGAGGGTAAGGTTGCGTTGTAATTAAAAACTGTAAATTTAGAACTCGCTAAAAGTACAGCTAAAGATTAGCATTATGGTATTATTCTTAATTTGAAAACTATTTTTCGTAATTTTCTTTTTCTTGGCTCAACCTTTTCCGAAAATATGAGATATATTGTATTAAAAGAGTAAGGAAAGGTAAGTTTGAATTATCGCAGTGTTGGGACTTTGAAGAATATTTAACGTGCACTCCCTTTACATGGGGATTTATTCGTCGAAATTTTTTGGCTGCACGGGACGTTTATGGGTCGGTAGTTATTGTAACGACGACCGGACTCTAACTTGGGACCTTCAGCACGCAAGGCGGACGTCTTAACCGACTGGGCAACCCCAGCCCCGTTAAAAGAGTAAAATATTTGCATTAGTTTGTTTTTGGAATATTGTGGTTTGGGTTAAGGGGGTCTGGCACCTCCATAGAAGCCCATGTTAAATTGTCCAACTTTGGGGGCATCTCAAGAATTAACTAATTAATATATCCATTTCAAATTTTCACAGTTTCATCTTTAGACATTTTTAAGTATTTTAACACAAGATTATTTTGAAAAACTAAAAACTAGATTAAATATGAATTTTTTTAAATATCGTTGAAGAATGTCAATATTTTTAACCTAAAAGATTTTTTTTTAAAAAAAGTAAAAACTTTACAGACTATTCCCTGCGTTAAAATGTTTAAATATACTTGTGAATTACACATAAAAAAATTCAAGTATTTAAATGAATAAAATTTTTAGTTATGTGCCCCCAAACATTCACATGATTCAAAAATTGTAAAACCGAGAAAAACCAATTTAAAGTTTTTATTGTTAACCCATTTCCTTACGAAGGATTTTTGCTTCCTCGTAATATTTGATTGGAATAACATTATCGAATCCTTAGTCGTTCGGCCGTTCTGGGCCGTTTCACTAAAGAAAGGGTAAAATAAAATTGCCTTTAATGTCAAAAATATTTTTCCAATCGTCTTAAAACTTTGTGACATTATTAATAAAGGTTGATATAGTATTTTAAGCCACTAATTTTTTTTTTAATTTTTTCAATGATTTTGGGGTGCCAGACCCCCTTAACTGAATAGTTGTGTTGTGTAAATTTAGCTTTTTACGTTATTTTTTGTGACAGTAATTGCGGGTAAGGTTGTGTTGTAGTTGAAGGAAAATGGTAACTGCAAAACTCACCTTTTATAAGTACACACTGTGAAAAAAAATCTGTAGGACCATTACAGAATTTTTTTTTGAAAAAAACTTTTCCTGGAAAATTTCTAGTAAATAATTACTAAAAATAGTGCTGTAAAAACAGATAATATATTTTTGTTAACATTACATGTGTATATTATGCAGATTTACAGGACTATTTTATGTATCCCACACAAGTAATGTTTCTGTAACTATACAAGAAAATTTTATGGATACCAAATTTTCCGTGGAATTGCAAAGAAAAACAAAATGTCTGCTTTCTCGGTTTGGAATTAAACCCCGGTCTTCCGCGTGACAGACGGGGGTGCTGACCACTACACTACCGAGGAATAGCAGACTGCCGAAACTCGGGCTCGAACCAGGAAACCTTAGATGTCCAATCCAACACTCTCCCAACTGTACTATTTCGGCACACAGATAGTAAAGGAAATGAGAAGTGAAATTCATTTGGAACAATCAACTAAGTTAGAAATTTAAAATGACGATTGGTCTTGAATCACGATCGAGGCCAAATTTTAGTGGCGATGCGCGCGACACTTCATGTAGAAGGACATGATTGGTTGGAAAACATTACAAATACTAGACATTTTTTTGTAACATTACTAAAAAATTATCTGTATGTTTGCAGAATTTTTTTCTCAGTGCAACTAGGATTATCATTTTGTAATATGTTTAACTTTTTTAATAATTTTTGGCAATTTTCTTAGGCTGTGTGCACACTGATTGCAACAAATTGTAGATGAGATAAATGGACAATTCCCACATTTTTTTATTATTTTTTTATTCGACGTAAATAGGTGAGACAAAATAAGGGCCGAAAAAATTTTTGCTCTCCGATGCGTAGTTATTTTTTTATTTGATTTTAAAGTTAGGGTTTTTAAAAGCACGCGAAAAACAGTACGTTCCGCGAGGAATCGACTGTGACGTACATGTACACCACACGTGACCAAATCTCCTCAGTTGCGTATAGCGTTAGGCGGGATATTTCACAAATCGTTTCGCAAAACTTTATATTTTCGTTTTCTTTAATGCAGTAAGTTTGTATTTATTATTTAATAATGGCATATTGCTACTGCTTAGTTCCCTAGTGTCGAATGCGACTACAGAAAAGAGAAAAGATATATTTTAACTTGCCAACAGAATCGGTACAGCGAAAACGATGGTTTTCAGCCATGCGACGTGTTCCAAAAAAAGGAACCAGTTTTTAATTGGATTTTGGACTGACTTAACTATTCTTTAAAAATATTATAAATTTACATGTAAAACATGGTAAAGAAAAAATGCAGAGCCACAAACGCACAAAATTAAATTAGTTATTAGGTTTTTTTTTTTAAAGTATATCTACGGATAACATGTCAAATGTAGCAACTTAGGATATCTAAAAAACATTGTTAATAATGTTTACTTACAGACTTCTACGTTAATAGTATTAATATTTTTGAAAAGTTCAATATTTTTTTTTCCAATTTTTCCTTTATTCCGATGGTTAAAACTAAAAGTTGTGCAAACAAAATATGTCACGCTTTTTACACGTTCAGACGAAACTAAGCAATTTTCTGAAAATTCAGGACGGCGACTTTTTGCTTTCTACAGTAGTACCTTTATTCATATTATTTTAATGTATGACTTGAATTAAAAGAGTAATACTAAAATCCGACGAATAAATTATGATATTTTATCAGACAAGGAAAATTGTGTTTTGTAAAAACGGTAATTTTGTTATGAATGACCTGTGTTTAATTAGAACATTTTAACAGCACAAAATACTATTAAAACTTTATCAATAATAACACAATTCTATAGGTAAAACAAGAAAGAAATAACCTTTCAGAAAAACAATTTAAAAAAAAACCGAGTAAACTATCCAGGACACCTTTAAGAGGATTTATCAGCCAACTTTATTTTAATTCTGACTCGCCAGGTGGCGTTACAAATTTTCGCCAAATGATACGTCTGGCGATTTAAAAAAGGGGATACGTTTCTCTTTCTGGGGAGTGGAACACGGCAAGATTTCTCAATCACAAGATAAAGATTATTCGATTGTAATCAGGTTTAGACTAACGAAAACTGGTTCCGGTACTCTTTTGCGAGCCCGGACGATATTCGGGAAAAAAATTTTGTTGTTTGGTTATTTCTCTTTCATTTAATTTTTTTATTTGTTTAATAAATTATATTTATTTTGTAAATATTACGATCTTTCAGGAAACAATTTCTTTTCTAGTTTGCTCATACTAATACATTATATTTCTATTTATAATTACCGAGATTTGATACCGCTATGAACTGCTCTAAAGTCATTCCTGTAAACTTCGGAATACTAGTTTAGCACATAAACAGTATTGTTCTTAAGGAGTTATGGAAGTCTTAAAAATGTGCAAAGAAGGTGATCTTTAATGTAATTTTTTAACTACTCAACATATAAGTATATTTTTATATGTAATTTTATAAAATTTATTTATTATATAACAAATTTTAAAATTTGTGAAACTTCAGCCAAAACTAAAATAAATGATAACAAACATAAAACTATTTGAACACATTGGGATTAGGCTTGCGTGCCAAATTTTGAGGTCAAAATTGAAGAAATGAGCAAGAAAATGACTTTATATTGTACAAATATGTACAAACAAAGACTTGTACCTAAATTCTGAGCTCAATTTTAATTAGAATTTATGTTAAGAGCTTTTTTTCCAAAAAAAAAATTAATAAAAATTTAAGAAAAAAGCTCTGAAAAGAATTACTTATTAAAATTGAGTTTAGAAATTAGGTATAAGTCTTTGTTTGTACATATTTGTACATTATAAAATCATTTTCTTTGTCATTTCTTCAATTTTGACCTCAAAATTTCGCGCGCAAGCCTAATCCCAATGTGTTCCAATAGTCTTATGTTTGTTAGGGGCTGGGGAGCCCAGTCGGTTAAGCACTCGCTTAGCATGCGGAAGGTCCCAGGTTCGGGTCCGGGCATCGCCAAAATAGCTGCCGACCTATAAACGGCCCGTGCAGCCAAAAATGTCAGACGAATAATACCCCGTGTAAGGGAGTGCACGTAAAATATCCTTCAAAGTCCTAACGCTGCGTACGATGTCGCCCTTAACGGTTGCGTTGGGTGCCTATTCAGGTGTTGGCTCGTCACCTGACTGTGGTTCTAAAATACGACGCTCGTCGCCAATAGCCCTCGTGTAGCTCTAGTGCGACGATAATTCAAACCTAACCTAACCTTATGTTTGTTATCATTTATTTTAGTTTTGGCTGAAGTTTCATAAATTTTAAAATTTGTTATATAATAAGTAAATCTTATAGAATTGCATATAAAAAAATTATACTTTTATCTTGAGTAGTTAAAAATTGCATGAAAGATCAAACTATGCTTTGTTGTACCTTCTTTGCACATTTTTAAGACTATGACCCCTTAAATCTAGTTCCGTACTTTTAATTGTTGGCGTAGCAATCTTTATGTTTGTTAAAACTAATGGCATACTAATGCAAAAGTAGAAACCCCAATGTTTAATGAATCTGTCGTATTAGCAGTTTTAAAGGCAATAATAAGGTCAGCAAGATACAAACAAACGCGGGTTTATGGTCTTCAAAAACATGTGCAGGAACTTTTTGTATTGCTAGTGGCAGTTTGTCAATTTGTTCATTCGGTTGCTCTTGTAAATTAGACACTGGTCTCTTTATTACAAGCCTTACTCCCGCCACTAATCTGTACATTCGTTCTGAAAGAAGCTTTCTACATTTCACACCTTTGGAGCCGGGAAATCTTGACGTGTTTTTTGCAACTTTTCAAGGCCTCTAAAATAGCGTCGGACTGCGTGATTGGCACATTAAACTTTCAGTACTCTGCCACCAAACGACACATGTTCTTGAATGTTGCTCGAGAAGTTCTTAAAGAATTAAAAAGCCTACATGTGCAGTTACTTAAGTACTAGAATGAAATTCGCGTCAAGGTATTACTCGCAAGGGTATTATAATAACATTAACTGCCACCTCTAACCACTTCCGCACAAGATTTATAACTTCAGAACAAATATAGACTAACCCAGCATTCAGTTACAATTTGAATCTTCAACTCTAAAAATTGGCAACTATAATTACATTTTTTCTTCCGCAAATTAAATAAATAATCTTTAAAGTTTGCTAAATTTATTTGCAGTTTGAAGAATAATTATGTAAAATTGAACGAGTCACATCCTGTAGCATATTTCCGTGATCTTTGGCAATGCTTTGCAAATCTCACCTTAAATAAATTACACGAGATTCTTGTAATTAAATAACTATCAATAACTATAATATTTGAAAAAACCTGATATATACAGAACATTTGGCAATGATAAACATGAAATAACTCCAAATTGCACTGATAATTAAAGGAATTTAATTGTAAATTAATACCAATTAGCTCTTTAAGCAAAAAAAAAGTAACACTGTGAACCACTTTCTTAGTAAACAAATATAATAAACATTTTAAAAAATCACATTGTGGTATATTTTTTATAACGCCATTCCAAATCGATTTACAAAGAAAAAATTATAATCTTTAACATTTCAAATAAGGTTTTTCGTGATATTGCTGATGGGGCAACAGTAATTTAAATGACTAAAAATTAAATTCCAACACTCCTAAAAATGAATGCTCAAACACGACGAAATTTTCCTTAATTTTGACGATTCCATTACTGGCAAATGCTCCGAGTTTTCGTTTCCTCAAAGTGAGGAAATTTGATTCGTCATTTTGATGAGGATTTGAATGTCGTCTAATCTAAAGAAATGTTTTGTCATTTTTGAGCATGTAAGTATAACAATGAGATTCAGTTTCCTTAAAATCAAGATACAGAATCGTCAAATCAAGATCGTAAAAGTGAGGATTCGCGTTTACTCAAAAGTCACGTGATAGGTTGACGAAACAATCCTCAAAATTAATGAAATGAGGCTTGAAGATTCATGAATCGTCAAAAATGAAAGTGTTATTTTTAGAGTGAATGCTACTTTAATGGGTCGTTCGTCGACATGACAAGATGACAGATGTCCGTATGGACGTACAAACAGAAGAACAAAAAGTATGAAGTTAGGTCCCTGCTGTCCTATCTTTCGATGACAAAAATGATTCTTAAGATCTGATGGATAGAACAGATTTCGTCACCGAAGTAAGGACAGACAGACGGGACACTTTGGGAAGACTACCATGTCAATACCTTCTTTTCTATTAAAAAAAAGTTTCGAATTTAAAAAAGATTATAAAATATTCTAAAAATAACGTCAGGGCTTCATCCTCATTGACTATACATCCCAGGACCTCTCTCTAAACATTTTTAAATAAACGTTTCTATTTCTCCCTTCAATAAACCCACAGACTACGGCCGTCATTTTAGAAATGGTAAACCAAAGGTCACCAAGTGATTCGATTGAATAACTCGTCAAATATTCAGCCAAATGTAACAAAAACGAAGATTTAGGGTTTATGAGGATTCTTAATATTTCTAAATTATAAAATTGGGTGCTGCAATTGGAAATTGTAAAGTTAATAGCATTTTTAATATGAAGACGGCTCCTTATGCAATTTTTTTGTCCTGCAATTAACTCATGATGTTATATAAACACAAAGTCAAAAAGGTTCTATAGGATGACTAACGTTCGAAATAATCACTAGTGGGAACTTTTTCCACAGCTGTACATATCAAAATCGCTAAAAGTATCCAAACGCCAAAGCCCTCGTGTAGCTCTAGTGCGACGATAATTTAAACCAAATCTAATCTAAAAGTATCCAACCTATACTACAACTAAAGTAGTCAAGTTTAAAAGTCACGCGAAATTCTTTGACTGGATTTATAATGAGCTCCGCCCACTTTTCCATGTGGTTTAGGTTTACAGTTTGAACGATTTAGATATTGGCGTTTTTTTCCTTCTACGATTTGGCGACATTTATTTTTGTGTGTCATCAAATTTTAAAATCATAGATTCTCGTTTGTTATGAACGTTTTTGTCATAAAAAATACTTGAAATGTAAAAGCATCATTTAAATTCTGTATTAACATACAAAGATAATGCATGAGTGAATTATTTAAATTAATAATAAATCTTTTTAATCAATTAAGCCAAGTTGTCCTACAGATGTCGCCACGATTCTCAAAATGAAGCTTTTAATAAAAATTAATAATTAAAAAACTGATTGATATTGTTCCTTCAAATCTTTTTTAAATTGTCTTTCATCCCTATTTGCGTATCTGGTGCAAACAGATCATACGTTTAAAAAATACTTTTCAAGAAACTGTGATTTGAAAAATAAAGCATTACGTGTATAGGACTGACAGTCCCTCTTAAAACAATGAGCTTCTTGTGTGAAATAAAAAAAAAAAACTTGGAAAAAACATTTGTACCGCGAAAAGGGATTTGAACCCGGGACCAAATGAATACGAATCGCATACGCTACCACTAAACTACGATGCCCGTGATGTATAATGCTTAAATTGCTATAAAAGTTTAAGGGAGTTACTTTCAAAATTGAAAAAACAGTAAAGTTTAAAAAGAAATTCAAAATTTTGACTTAAAAAATGAAAACAACTTGTAAATATATGTTTTTATTGCTTTAAAATGATTATTTAGGGTAAACACTATACATAAAAACACTATAATTTACAATTTTATGTTATTATTACTAAAATGTTTGCTGTACCGTATCCCTTTAAAATATATCTCTTAAATTATTTTTTTCTTAAATCAACTTATGATTAAATAAATATTAGAAGAAAATAAACAAGAATAGAAAATTAAGGCAAAAGAAAGTTATAAAGCAAAAATGAACCTTAAAAAAGCATGGGAGAATCGAAAAATCGCAATGACTGAAGTAGCTAACGAACCCTACGTGGTGTACATGTACGTCACAATCGCTTAGCCAATAGCAGAACGTTTGAAACAAGAACTAAAAATTGACGATTTTTAACATTGAATATTTAATAACACAATTTTTTTGTACATTTTAATCTAGATATTTGAAATCAGCGTTGTTTATTTTATCGAAAAAATGTATTTTTATTAGTTTTTAAAAAATATGGGAATTGTCCATTGTTGCGAAAGTTCAAAGTGGTGTTGTAATAAACTAAAGATAGGAGGTATCATTACAAATGAAATATTTATAAGGATGTTTTCATATAGATTGCTACACAAAGAATTTAAGTTCCATTGAAAAGGGACGGATTTCAAAAATTATCCTTTGTTACCATGCACAAACAGCATTTTATATAGCAACAAAACTGTTTTTTATTGGTTTATCTGTATTCTTAAATGGAAAAACTCGTATCGCGACCATATGCACAATGAGGGCAGTTTCACGGTTAAAAAGACTTTGTTGCAATATTACAACAAAACCTTCCAAGCATCAGAATTATAGCTTGTGCATTTGTCTATTTCCCATTGGGAACCAATCAGTCAGTTATCGGTTGAAGTGCAAAACCGTTTTTCGTCCTTCATCCGAACCAAATATTTGAGTTGTTGAAAAAATATCCTACCAGTACATCGATTAACTCCATTTTTTTAGACTTTTTTTGTTTTTGCTTGAAAAAGAGAGACAAAAAAAGAAGAAGAAACAGGAAGACTGTTCCAGAAGGACAATTGAAAATTGAAAATTATTCAATGGAAATTATGCTAAGCCAACAATAGTGAAAAGAAGTATTTTTATTTAAAAAGTGTTAATGAACAATATGATAAGATATTTGACAACTTAAATATGATCTATTGCAAAAGTAATTAACGCATTTCCCAATTTTTAATATGATGCCTAAATGACTTGTGTTAAGAATTTGTTTGAGATTACAAGAAAAAACTTATTATTTTTTAATAAATAAATTAAACTTTTCTTCCGTAAATTAAGCTTTATCTCCGTATATATTTTAGCCTCTTATAATTAAATTAAAGTAAAGTTAAGCGAAGTAAATTTATATTTAAAAATTTTCTTTGATGCTTTAAGCCCAAAAGTTAAAAATTAAAGTAAGACAAAATCTTTCTTTAATTTGATATGTATGAGTTTACTAGATTTCTCATAATTAATTTACTTAAATATGTTTTTGTCAACCGAAAAATCGTTGTTGCCTTTCTTTCCTTCCTAAAAAGCTTAGTGAACACGTCACTGGATTAAACTTAAACTCATTTACATTTTTATTCTTGTTATTTTATTTTTACACCTTATAGGTTTCCTCGAAAATGAGATTTGTAGTTTGTGCTTGATTATTCGCGAAATTGAACAAAGCCGCTTAAAGAATTTCTTTTTAAGGATGCATAAGTATCTTATCAAACAAATATCCATTAAAAATTACTTATTTCCGCTTTTTATGGCAAATTTTTCAAAAAACAACTACATGTAAAAAGTATGTATTAATTAGCTCACTTAATACCGGAACAATGTGTTATGTAATGAAATATATTTTCTATAAGATATCAAAATTATAGGCAAGTAAGCACATTTAAAAAAGTGGTTTCTTTTTTAGTTATCCTGTTTATAATGCTATGAAACCACTAAATAGCTTCATAAGCGGGTCTCTGACCAAGCACACTATCCGAAATATAAATGTACATTTCCTAACTACCACTAAATAAAGACCAAAATATATCTATAACTAATATTTAATTATTTATTTCATTTGAATCAGTTAAATTATGGAAGCCAATTAACTTAAAATAAAACTGTTATTAAGACCAAATAATCATTTGAGATCTGCTTTATTTATTTCTTGATATCTTTAAAAATATAAATTTGTATTAGGTAATGGAAAATTAAAAGTCGCCACAGTTTTTTCTCCAACTTTTAGCTGCTAATTTTAAAAATAATGTAAATATTTAAGATACTTATGCAATTATGTTTTAAATTCCAGTGCAATTCATGTGCAACAATTACAAAAGGCATCTGATGTTCTAACAATTCATCTTTAAGTAAATAACAGTTTTCATATTGAACTTTAGGATATTTTCATTTACGTTCAGGAAAAATTCCATTTATTTCAAATGGATTTCCTAATTGTGAAAGTTTAGTCAGAATAATACGAAAAATGAAAATCGAAAAGAAAAGGAAATATTAGAAAGTCTTTTATGCTGATTTGATTTTAATTTAATTTTTACTAAAAAGATAATGTTTGAAACACTATTTTTTATAATTTAGTAACCAGAAAAGAGTGAGCTGTATATTAAACAGTTTCAAAAATTGGTGAAAAGTATTGAATAAGCGCTAATTATGCTTATACAGGACGTACTAACACATTAAAATTCCCCCCGGATTATATGCTAGAAACGTACTTGTGGTTCTCAAAAATTAGATAGTGAAATGAATAATTTTTACTACCCTTATTTAAAACGTATGTATTTTTAATTAGTGTATTACTTTAACTGATTAGGATAAAATAAGCCAAGAAAAATATTGGTGGTAGTGTTTGATACTTGGCCAAAGTAACCCTATAAACCGTAAGTACTGAGTTGAAATATTTGGTAACCGAATTTAGATGATATGATGAATTGCGATGATGACTTTTAATCATTATCAGATATAATTAAAAGTGATTTTTATGATTAAAGGAGAAGACTTACTTTAACAGTAAGTCATATTAAATGTAAATTACTTCAAAAATATTAAAATTTTTCTAAATATGGTATAAAGGATTAGCATATTTATACCCCTATATAAGAATGTTTCTTTAATTACGCAATTAAGTTTTTAACGAACTATTGGTGATACAGAATCCAAACTCCTTGGTTTGCAACTTAACCCGTTCTAAAAATCGAAATGTCTCTGTGTGTTGATTTAATAGAAACAATATTTTCTACGGCACATCGATCCGGTTCTTCTGAATATTTTTACAAACGAGTTTTAATATGATAAATGTATCTGGCTTACATTGCTCTATAACTCCACTTCTTGAAATTGGTACACATATTTTTTTTAAAATTTGAAATATATAATTTTTAAACAAAATATTCAAACAATTTCTAAAAGTGTCATTATAGAGCCTTGTAAGTCAGTTAGATTTGTCATAAAACAAAAGCGTTCGTACAAATGTGGCTTAGGCAAATATTTTTTCCTCATTGGATTATCACATAGACCCTTTGGTTTGTAGACCTGCTTTCATCCCTCCTTAAAAGGTCTAAATTATGAAAAATCCCCAACTTACAGTTACTAAACCAGAATAACTACAACAAGTATCATCACTTACCCTCTTCTTTCACTTTCCCATCCTCAGCATACGTCTTCACTTCCAGCACAGTAGGGGCAGATCTTCCAGCTTCATTTCTAACGTACACAACCACGGAATACCAGGTTCCTGGATCGAGCCCCCTCACGAGCACTTCGGGAAAGTTGACGCTATAGTTCTGGAGCAGTTCTCCGGAATCCCGATCCCGGATCTCCACGTAGAAGTATTCCTGGAGCAATTCCTGGAGTTCGTCTTCGGGTTCCGGAGAAGAAGAGTTGCAGAGGACTCGGAAGAAGTCGCTGGATTCTTCAGTTACTGTGCAGTTGTGGACGGGTTGAGGCGGTTCTGGAAGAGAAGTCACTTGACAGTTAAAATTTTAAGATTGAACTTAATTAATATGTGTATGAATAATCGATATGTAATTACTTGCTGTGTCGAGTTGATAATAATTGATTACGGTTGTTTGTTACACTAATTTTGTAATTATGGCCTAAAGTTTCAAAATAATATTAAGGTATTTCGCCTCAAACTTCCATTCATGGTAAAGTCAATTGCGATAGAATACCAAAAGTTTTGAAATTAAAACCGATATATCATAAAATCGGTAACACTTAATGATTGCATACGAAGCACCAGAGTTTATAGTAAAACTATAACATTTCTATCATTTTACTTTAATTTGTTAATTAATTATAAAGTTAATTAATTAATAATAAATTAAATAATGAATAGAAAATTTCTTGTTGTTTCTAGTTTATAATAATTGATATTTGATCTTGATTGTTTGTTATACTAATTTAATTTTGGCCTTAAGTTTCAAAATAACATTAATGTATTTTGCCACAAACCACCATTTATAGTCACAATTTAAGTCTAATGCAATGGAATATCAAAAGTATTGAAATTAAATTTGATATATCATAACATCGGTAACACATAATGATTGTATGCGAAGGACCAGAGATTATAGTAAAGCTATAACATTTCTAACATTTTACTTATTTTTGTAACAAATTTCCATGTATAAATACACGAATTTTTAATTTATTTATTACAAGTTATTTCAAACAAGTAGAGTAAAATATTACTAAAACATTCATTGTTTTACATCGTCCTAAGTGACATAAACCAATGATATTGATTCTTAAAATCATTCCATCATAAGCAAATTAGGCACATAAATTTTTGTTTACGCTTATCGCATTTACTCAATAAAGTGTAAAAGGAATCGTATTTACCCAAGCAAATTTATCCGCTATAAATCTGAACAATTTCAACTCTGTTTACTTCATAGACGTCACTAAAATAACCAAATCGAATAATGGGTTATCATAATTATTCCATTAAGTACTACTTAAATCCACTCAAAGAATTTTTTACGACGTCATTTCGAATTTACCCACGCCCCAAGGAAAGGCAATCGCAGGAACTTTAATTACTAGTTTCTTTTGTGCAAATGGAATGCAATAAACCCAAAAATATTCCGAAATTGTATAAAAAAATAAAACTCAAGTGTACACATCGGCTCCCATATTAATTCGAGGGGCACTTGTGTCGATGCTTCGAAAAATTTCGTTACACATCATTAATTCAAAATGGTTCGTTTGAAGAGAATCCTCAATTAATGTCAAAGAGACTCTTATTTTGGAGGAAGCGAACAATAAAACGAAAATAGACATGCTTTTTTAAAAGTTATTCCCACTATTCAAGCGGACAACTGATTTATAAGCCTGTCTCTTGACTGTCAAGTTTTCCAGCAACACACATATTTTTTTTTAAAGAAATAATAAATGTTATAAATTTACTAAATTTTAAAATTTTAAGTATGAATAGGTCATTAATAATCAGCTTCTACAAAAATACAATATAATTTTTAACTAATTATTTTGTTAGTTAAAAATTGAAATTTTAAACACATTCAGGGAAAACAAGTTTACACATCTTTTTATTTGCTTATCCTTCTCTCTGAGGGTTAATTTCTGTGAACACACCTTACATTTTTTCGAACCGTCCATCCTATTTTTTGAAAATTGTCAGTGCGTTTATTAAACAAGTTTATCTTCAAAATGCATCGATCTTTGTTACTTTTATTAATAAATAATAATGTGCTCCTGAACCCATCTAATTTATCTAAATTCACAAAAAACAAATTAAGACATTTTAAGCGCTTCATCTATTTGGTACATTTCAGCTTTTGTTACCTTCTACATGAAAACATTGTTAAAAATGTAACGACAAATATTTAAAAAAAATACACTTGGTATATATACAGCCATCAATTTATCTGAAAAAATTCTGCACTTTCTTTAAAATTAAGCTTTTAACAAATTTCGATCTTGTTTTAAGCAAGGAGTCAGCACACACACACAATTCATCATGGAAAAAAAATCGCGTCCTAATCTCACACTGTCCCTAATATTACTATATTTTTCGTTTAGTTTCATGCCAAACAGAACCTGTAGTGGCATTAGTTTTTTCAAACTAGCCCGCTTGTTTGTGCTTTTTGTCCTCTTGAATTGGGTACTTTAGTAATAAATTAAGAGGCATCGACGCAAAAGAGTTGTGCGGAAGCGAGGTTTGTTTTCCTGCTATGTTTTAAAAAAATAGTTGTTATTGGATACATTTCGGTTATTGTATAAAACCTGATTGGGTTTTATTCAGGAGTGTAAATATTTTGCTTAACTCAAGATTCGGGGTAGCTGCTTTTCCGTCCGGATAATGTATGATATTTTTTTTGAACCTCTAATTAGTAAAATGTTTGTAATAAACAATAATTAATTAATAATTGTTAATTTGTTTTTTGTTTGACTAATTGTTTGTAATAAACATAATAAACAAGAAATTAATTAATAAATTGTTAATTTTGTTTTTTTGTTTGATTAATTGTTTTTTGTTTTGTTAATAATTGTTAATTTGTTTTTTGTTTGACTAATTGTTTTTTTTTGTTTTGTTTTTGTCGTTAACGTAGAAATGTAAAAAATGATTTTGAAATGTGTATAAATTTATTTGTGTTGTTTTCACACGTAAATTTGGCAAGCGATATTTAATTTTTGACTAAAATTATGCTTTTATAGATATATTTTTATAGTGCTTCAAAAATAACGTTCCCATTTAGAAGTTTATTAGTTGCATAAATATTATGGATGTTGAAATATTTTCTGTGGTTTATTGCTAAAGTAAAAAAATTGTTTTTAGAGCATGGAATTGCAATTTATAATTTTAGTAAACGAAACTTAAATTAGGAAATATAAAGAAAAAGAAATAGAAATAAATATTACATGTTTTGTGTTATGCGATCCGTTATATTTTAATATATCTGTAAATTTTGTACTCCAATATAAACATACACTTATTTTAAAAAATATATAATACGACACATCTTTCATAGCAGAAAATATTCAACATTAAAATGTTCTTCTCGAAGCAAAATTAAATTTTTCAAAGTGATTGAAAACAGTTACATTTATTTCATTATTTATTATTTCTTAAATATTATTACTTCAAATGCAGTTAGTATTATTTTAATTATATTCGTATAAGTTTATATCACTATGTGAGCATTGTATTATGATAAATATCAATGAAATAAAATTTTCAATTTTTATTTTTCATTACTTATTAGAGAAAACAGTCATCTTATCAATTATTATATTATATCATATAATTATATTATTTTTTTTTCAAGGGAGCGAGGTAATATAGCTTGTTATGCAACACATTAAAATAACTTTTGTATTTATAAATTAAAAGATAGTTACAGACATTTACCTGGATGGATTTTTAAATAACGGTTTGGCAAAAAAAAAAAGTAAGTAAATTGAGTCTTTTACAGATTTTTTTGGTTTTACACCTTTTATTCACTAAGGAGCAATAAAAATAAATCTTATATACTTCATTTTATTTTTTTAAAAATAATCTTTTTTATAATTATTGTCCCAAAAAGTCACTGTATATAGACAACATATTTTTTACAACTATGAATATTTCATCAAAATAAAGAGTGAAAAATGTATGACTTCATTATTACAAAATAATCCTTTAATATAATCTAATAAATAAAACATTATCATTTAAACTTGAGTCCCAATTTGAATATTTGTTTTTTAAATAAGAAAACAGCAATTTTTCCAATTAATTTTTTTCTCCTCTAGAATATATAATGAAAATAGGCAACGCATGTAGGGAGTTTTAATGAAGATAATGAATATTTAAATTAGATACAAAGTAAAATGACTAGGTTAGTTTTTTCTTGTATTACTGTTTTTTTTTTCTATAACCATAATTGTGTGGATGTTTTAAAGGTTACCGTTTTGTCATTTTCAAAATATCGTAATTAAATCAGTTTTTTTTAAAATCGTATTCCTTAATTGCTAGGTAATAAATAAACTGCCCGTTCTATCGCATTGACTAAAACCCGAATAAAGGGTAATGAGCTTATGTTATTGCTCCCGTTTTTCTAATCATAAAGTATTATATCGCTCTACTTATATTGAATAAAATGTGCTATATAATGCTTACACAACTCATAACAGAAAAATACGTCACCAATATTTGCCATTGTAATTTCCGTCATAAAAAACCAGTTAAACGCAGAATTATGCAATATAATATTTTCATGTAAAAATCTGAATATTGCGTTTGAAACATTATTTTGCCCAGTTCGGGTTCTTTTATAAAGCAAACATTGGGATATGATTGATAAACTGATATATTAATTTGGGCAAACAAAAATGTCGAAAAATGACAGAAACATTCCTATATTAATAGCTTTATTATGTGATACTTCCGTACTACAAACCTACATCACATCATTATAAAAACACTTTTGTCTTTCGCACAATCGGCAACTTTGGAAGACATTGTCTAAAAACATTTGAAGTGAAAATTTATTTCAGTACAAGTTCAAGTTAAAATATTATGAAGGTGGAAGGGAAGAGGGAGAAGGGGGGGAAGGGGAGGAAAAAAGAAAAAAAACATTTTTTGCACATTTGTGAGCTTGCGGATCATTATTTGTTGAGACAATTTAGATGGTCTTAAGTGACCAGGTACACAAAAAAGCTTTACTGTACGATGACTCACGAAAGCAGCATATATATACAATTTATTTTTTAGTTTTATTTTGCGACTTCATTAGCTCAAGTCTAAATATTTGAGATGAGGGTGAAAATACAATTCGTTATTAGGAACGTTTCTGACGGTAGTTTGGCAAGAAGCTTGGCAATGTTTGAAAATAGAGATTACAAAGCGTATTTATACTCGATTTCTAAACCACTGAACACAATATATAAAAATATTAACTTAGTTATTTAATGGCAATAATTTTAAGGGTGTTTGACAACATAATTGGTGAAATAAATGAAAATAGGCATACTCCGGGTTAATATACAGCATAAAGATCTACAATAAAGACTTTATAAAATCAACCAAGATGCAAACAAATCCTTAAAAAACACATTTCACTCATGTTGACGGCGCCTGACCCACAAATATTTTTAAGAATAATTAATGCTGCTTAATTAAAGAGTCCCTTTATACAGTAGTACAGCTTGGCCAAAGTGTAATTTTATTTCTTCAATTGATGGTGCAACAATGAAAACAAAAATATTGTTAGTATTTGAGTGGAAGTGTGCATAGGTTTTTCAGATTGTTTTAAAATGTTTTCATATCAAAAGTAAAAAGTTTTGAACTCAGAAAGTTTTTAAAAAAGGGAGCATTACATAGTTTAAGTGTGTAAATACACATTTCGAGTAAAATTTTCAAGTATATATGGGCGTCTAGTCTCAATCAAAAAAACACATTACTTTTAATTTTTATTTTTAGTGATATCAATCTTATTATACAGAAATTCATGTTGATAAAAAATTATTGTTATTATTTTTTTGTGGTTTTCAACTCACAACTAATTAGCAATATATTTCATGAGAGAACTTAATTAGTATAATGAAATTACCATAAAGTTCAGTGATGGACGGATGTATAATTAATAATTATTTAATCATTACTGGTTGGAAAAAAACTCGGTTTAAATAAGCCATAGTTATTAGAAAATTTTTTTTTTTTATTTAAAATTAAACTTATTTAAAGTTATTAAAACTTGAGCACCTTTGAAAACTTATATACCTTTGAAAATATTCTTTCACAAAACAAATACTGATAGCAAAAATCCAAACTAAGTACAGAATACGGCTTCATAAACTTGCATAACATAGTTTTTTCCTACTTAATAGATGTCATTTAGTTTGTTCGAAGTTGTTAGCCACTAATTTTTCAAGGTTACTTATGTTTAATAAGAAGTCTCCTGTTAAATTATTCATCTAAAATCTAGTACCAAAATACTTCGGAATAAGGATTACAAAAGAATTTAGTGCTGGGAATTAAAAAAAAGGCTGCTACAATTATTTTCAAAAGAAATTTTTTTCTTAGAATTCTTTTTAGCAAAATGTATTTAGATATTTCGCTAAGATTGTGAAAAAAATCAAAAATAAATTTGTGATTATATTTCTTCCAAATAAAACAAAAGTTTAGTCCGAATCTCTCAATTTAAAAAGAGTAACTAAAAATTTTTGAAAAAGAAGGTCCAAGGTCTATATCAATTTCTATAGAAATATAATATCTTTTCGATGGGATATTAAATAAATCATCGAAGATAAATTTGATTAAAACTTATATTTTAGTTTCCAATCAATATATTTAAATTGGGTGCTTAATAAAACTAAGTCATCGTTTAAAATTATTTTATATAGAATATTGAATGATAAAAAATAAATTCTTTTTTTTTCCCAAACAAAAATTAGTAGTTACTTGACTTCTCAACTTACATTTTGAAAAATATCAGGAATCAGAAATTGTAGTTACACCCTTTTTGAAACTTCAATGCAAAAGAAAATTTAGTAAATCCTTTATGAGAAAAAAAACATAGTTGAAATGCTAAAAAAATTAAACAAAATAACTTACTTTATAATCATTTGTTCTTGGTTATAAAACTTAAATCAATTAAAGGGGAATTCAGTTTTTCTAAGCATTATTATATCGGCGCAAAATAGAAAAAAAAAATGAACTAAATTATTCGCTCTAATCAGAAAAAACGCGGGGAGTAATCTTTTCCTTTCGTAAACGTTTTGCATTCGGAGTATTTTTGTTCAGAAAAGTTATTATTTTTCAAAATAAATAAGCAGCGTTCGAATCGCTATATGTTGACACATACAAACTTTAATGTAGGGATCTCTGTGAATTGAAATAATTGGAGACTGGAATTGCACTTCTTTCTTCAAAGTGGACTTAAAGTTTAGGAGCAATAAGGAAATTGGGAGAAGGCTTTCGAAGAAAAAAGCTTTTTTTTTTCAATATTTAAATGATAAATTATATTCGTTGGATATAGCTTGAACAAGTAGATGGATTTGGAATGAATTGGTTTAAGTTCATAGAATGTTATTACAAGTTTATCCTTTTTTTATAAAATGTTAAATCAAAAATAGCGAATTGTCTAGAAATTTTATTCGAGCAATATGGTTCTATCGTCATTTTCTTTACTATTCTTTGTAAGCATTCTTTTAAAAATTTTTATATATTAAAATAATTGAAAAGTAGAGCTAATATCCGAAGAAATCTGCTAGTCCATCCGTATCCCCTTGCAATATCTTTCGTCAATCTTATCTTCAAAATATTTTGTCTTTGAAAGATAAGACCTTTAAGAAACCTTTTACATTTTTTTTGCCACTCTTTCTTTTTATTCAAACGGACATCAGTTTACTGCAAGTTGGGCGAATTGTTGTGTGCCATTAAATTAGCATGGTAATTTTACTTTTTTTCGTCTTTTAAAATCACTGTTTGCACCATAAACCAGTTAACATGATAAATTGTATTCCTTTTCAAAATAAATATTTTCAGAATTTTTTGTGTGTGATATTAAATCAGATTGGAAAGACGTCATAATGTATTTTTAGTTATTCTTCTTGTTTTTTCTGTTTCTTGCCATTGTCCATTGACTGTACTACGCTTGAGTGAATAAAGGAATGCTGGGTTCGAACACCGGACCATCTCTTCTTATGTAGGTGGGTCTATTTTATGAAGTGCGATGTTGTTTTAATGATTTGCGTTACTGATACTGACGAAGAAATTAAATTTTATTTTAATTATAGAATAAATTTTTAAAAATTTAAGTAAAAATTTTTTTAGATCGTTTTAAGAGACATTTTAAAAATATAATAAAATATATGAAAATTATCGGTAACGACATCATGCATCTGTTCGGTAACAAATAGTGACTGCTAATTGTTATCGATTTGACTAATTTATAAGACTTTTTTTAATCTCATATAGTGAAACTTTAAATCCACGGTTTCTTCAACAGTTACTAAGACTATCGTTGTGATGTTAAAAAATCATTATTTCTAGTATTTCAGGGTGCGAGTTAAAATTAAGTTGTGTTTTGTTTTAATTAAAATGTGGTTCGTAAGATAGTTTAAGTTATTTTTAAACTTGTAGCACACACATTTGTCATTTATCATTATTTTGTTTTTATTTTAATTACAAGCAAATTGCCTGACAATTTTTTCTTCTATCCGTTAGTTATTATAAAGGATGAATAGAATAATACAATTTTTAAGTTTATTATAGTTTTATTTGATTATTCTTGCTTTTTCTCTTTAAATTTTATTAAATTTATTTTCATTACACCGCCGTTTTACGTCTAGGGCCCGCTGAACGCAGACGTGGAGCGCTTTGACCTTAGCGATTCGTACTTTGGTTTTGGCAGGATATTGGCGAGTGAGATAGTAGCGGGAGCGATTTTATTCATTGTTTAAATCACTAGATTATGGATGACGAAATTTTGATTGCTTGCTTGTGTTTTACATTTAGTGAGCTTAGATATTTATTAGAGGTAATTAGAAACATATATAAAAAAAACGTAGTCAAGATGGTTGGATGATAGCGTTTTTGTCATGCAACCGAACAATTAAGTAGAAAAATATTAATATTTTTTCATAGCTATATTTTTCTATGAAATGATATTTTATTACAAAGCAATATTAACCTTGTTTGGCATTTTATTTTAATCACGATGTCGGTATTATGCCTTGCAAAAAAAGTTTTTTTTTTTCAGTAGTAAATTCATAAATTCCATTAAAGAATGTTCTATACAAAAACTGTGCATTCATAGCATACAAAAAATGAGCATTTTTATGCTTTTAACTTTCCAATTTAGTTAATTGATAGCTCGGAAATACCCAAACGATATATATATATATATATCACTATATATATATATATATATATATATATATATTAATATATATATATATATATATATATATATATATATATATTATATATATGTTATATATATATATTATATATATATATATTATATATATATATATATTATATATATATTTTAAATTACTGTAAAGATACTTGAAATTTATATTCTTTGTTGGTAAACTATGTTTTATTTAAGAATTAATCTGTAGGAATTTGCTCGGGAGAGTGACCTAAGTAACGGGGAGTTAAAAAGAAATTTTCGTATCTACGAATGTTTTCTATTGTGTTTTGACGATTAATGGTTAGGGTTAGGGTTTAAAGTTATCGTCGCACTAGAGCTACACGGAGGGCTATTGGAGAGGGCGTGTATTTTAGAGCTTCAGTCAAGTGACGAGCTGGCCCTGAATGGGCACCCAACGCAACGTTAAGGGACACATGTACGTATTTTACAGTGTAATTTTGATTTCCATTCATTTAATGCTTCAATTTTATTTTCAAAATAATTAAATGCGTCCTGCTTTAAATAAAAAAATTTAGAAAAAAATATACATTCAATTTGATGTTTTACATAATTTTTCAAAGGGATCACTTAAAAAAGAGATACACGCTAAAGATGTTTGCTATTTACCTTTTGGCAAACCATTTTGCTTTTATCTTGGCCAAAAAAAACCGACAAAAGTTGGGTTGGTGGCCTTGAGATCAAACTTCAGCGAATAAATAAGAATTGTATAAAGCGGTTACATTGTGATTCTCGAAGGGACGCCTCGCTGCGAGAGCAAATTGCTAGACGTATGGTAACGCCGGTATTGAGTATATTTACAGGTGATAAAATTGTGTAAGAAATTAAATATGCTCATAGAAATGTGCAAAAAATTGTCTGCGGTTATAGGTTGAATTAAAAAAAAAAATACTAGTCTTGCAATCTGTTGTCTATCCCAGATGAGACTCCTTATGTAGAATTGCGTAGACAAGTTAGATTGCTAATCGCGCAACGGAATGTGCAGAACTGGCGTTTGTCTTTGACAAATTGGTGCCATTGACTGTTCAAACTAGAAGGGCATCATTTTATATGGGTAGTCGAATTACAAGGACGCAATTCGTGTATGTTTTGAACAATATGTACTAAACGCCAGTGGCCTAATTTATTAATGTATCTTTAGCATTTCAAATTATTATGAAAAATATATGTGGTATCTCTAAAAGCATTTGATTTCTATGGGATTTGTAAATTGAAAAAAAAAGTGTCAAGTGAGGTTAAAACAAATGAATGGTGCGATTGCAAAATTCTCGTTTATCAGGGGAAGTTATGACAATATATAGAACAATGCTCTTATTGGCGAATTGACCAAATTTATTGTATACTTTGGATCAGATTAGGTTTGAATTATCGTGCACTAGAGCTAACACGAGGGCTTATTGGCGACGTGCGTATATTTGTAGAACCACAAGGGTCAGGTGGACGAGCCAACACCTGAAATAGCACCCAACGCAACCGATTAAGGGCGAATCGTACGCAGCGTTGTCATACTTTGGATAATGTGAATCTTGCAACTACATTTTTTTGCCAATGAAATGTGCTCAAAGACAGTGGGTAAAAATAGACAGTGGGAAAATGGAATAAGCCTGATTGGAAAATAAATAAAAACAGTCTTTGCAACGCCGTTTTCAAGGAAACTAGAAAAAAAATATCAATCGCCTTGTTTGGTACCGATATCGCTTTAGTTGAATTACAATACTTGCAAATTAACATTATAGCCATATTTTCTTTATGTATAACAAAACCATATTTTTGTCTTTTTAGAAAATGCCAAGGCAATTATTTGTTAATAAAAACATTCCAACAAGGTTAGTCAAGTAACATATAAAATAAATGATGTGCATATATTACTTTATATGCTAATTATTTTTATCAAAATGTGTTACAAAGACTAAAAAAAACATCCTGTTTTTGTGTACAGAGGGCTAGGAAAGCGAATCGTTTTTTAAAGGACAAAATTTATACGTTTGCATATGATGAAATTAAAACAAAAAGAACAAGCTGTAATAATAAAATCATTGACAATTGAAAATTTTCAATTGGAATGGTAACCATTGAAGGTAAAAAACAATAGAGAATTCTAAGTTGATTGAAAATGCTCTTGTGTTACAATAAGTTACTACATATTAATCTAAATACAATTTAACTGTAGTATAATAATCGATTTCAATACAATAAGATAAAATTATTTAATTTTTACAAATATCATTCAAATCCATTAAACTTATCATCTTTCGCTGACACCGAGTATACACCCTTAAAATGGACATTACATAAAAAAAACTTACGCGAAAAAACAGATTTTAAGCATGCATTTTTAGGGCTACTAAACTCCTCGGCGCAACAGCCACATAAACTGGTCAAGGCTGCCGGGCCCATCTGCTTCATGACCTAAGGGCTCTGGGGTGCTAGGCATATGTCCCGGTAAGGGGGTCAGCCTCATGCCCAGTGTTTAGTTCCCAAGCATATTTGGTACCCATTTTATCGATCCACTCAAGGGAAGAAATAATGAAATTTTCTGTGCGTGATTTTAAACTAAGGTACTTAAAAGTTATTTTACTATCACACATATTAGTGGACCTAGACAAGTTAAAGTAATTGTTAAACAAACTACCGTTAACCATCCCCCTGAATGCCTAGCAAAAAGAAGCGCATTAAAAAAACCTTAAATAATAATTGATTCGTGAGTAATCGCATCACCTAGTTTTAAAATGCCTTATTTATTTAGAGCCTTCGAGGAGATTATTTTAAAAATGTGTTGATTATTCATTGTCTTAACTTATTAACAATGGCAATTTTTTTTTTAAAAGTATTATTATATGCGTTTAGTAAAGTTTTGTCAAAAGAATGATCACCACACTTTACACATTCATTAACATGTGAGCTTTTTATGTTAAGTTTGAGGTGAATTTTTAAATTTCTTACTTACATAAAATATCAGTAACGAAAATTCTGCAATCTTCACAGGTTTTTTTTTCAATGTAAGTGTTAATGATTTTAGAATTTTTTTTATTCCTTCACTTGGGGAATGAATAATCCAAATGCATCAAACATTGAGACTTACTAATCAAGAAGGGGGGAAAAGAATGTAATCACAAAAAAGATGAAATCATAAAAGGTAACCATAAAAAGAATAATCATAAAAAAAACAAATTCAACCCTTGACCAAGGTTCTATATTACGAGGCGTAGCCAATTAAGGCCAACACAGCCAATTACGCCTCGTAAATTAAAAAAACTGGTCAAGATACGAGTTGGTTGGTTGGTAGACATATATTTTCAGGCCTGTGGCTGCTACCTTTGTGCTTGTGCTTTGGTCGAAGAACCGCTTATAAAAAAAGAACGAGTTTGTTTTTTTTTATGATTGCCATTTTTCCCCCTTCTTGACTAGTAAGTGTCTCGATGTTTGTTGAATTCGGATTATTCATTTAAGCTACTGACCTCTCCGAATAGCGAGCGTTAATTTATAACCACCCTGTGTAAGTTGCTATTACAATATGTAGTTTACATGTACTAACCGTTTTACTTATGTTCGTAGGTAAAAACTTTTAATATTGTTTAATGCATTACAAACTTAAACAAATTGCTTAAAACTCATAAAATTTAACATTAAAAAAATATATGTTTATTTCAAAACGTTAAAACTTGTTACCTTGAGTTATCTTGCCTCTTATATTTTCGCATCAATTGTAATTCATAAACAAATTTCTTATTGATAATTTTTATGAATGGAATTTGCATATTTGACTCAAATTATCGCAAACATTTGCAGAAGAAAAAAATCAGCAATGATCTCTTAAAACAATCCTCGACGTTGTGTTATTCTTAAATGTCACAGAATGTTCCTGATTGTAAGAAGTGTTTTTGTTTTTTCTTTATATTACAATTACTTTTCTAAGTTTCCTGTTGCATCATACAATCTGAATAAACGAAGGACACACAACATTATGTTTTATACATTACAGTATGTCACTCAAACAAATCACTTAATCCTTCGAATATCAAGAGTTTTGTGAGGAATAAATGCCAAACTTTTTTTGCATATTATTTTGTGGATCGGGTCACGGGGTATCTAACAATTCAAGTTGTTGTTCCATTTATTTATTGAGGCGTTTAGGATTTTAACCTTTTGCAGATATAGTAGCCGCAGATTGTATTTGAAGGTAGATTTTTTTATTTCTTATTTTTATATTTATAAATATTTTCTTTAAAAACTAAACTGTTTAAGGATAAAAGCGCTTTTTATTGTATTAAAATGAATTTAAGAGTGGACATTCAGTATCGTGTGTTGGCACTCAAAATTTTTGAGTGTCTGAAATTAAAAACACTTTTTGCATTCAAGACATCAAAGAATAACTTCGAAAATTGTGTTACGAGAATCATTTCTCGTTATTTTTTTTTCTAGCTTTGCAGGTTTGTGAGAATTAGAGTCAAACTATACAAATCCATTCATAAAAAATTAACAATAAGAAATTTTGTTTTAAGAAATTACAATTGATTCGACTATATAGTAAGTAAGATAAATCAAGCGCCCAAGTTTTTAGTAAACATATAATTTTTAATGCAAATTTGTATAAGAATAATAGCAATATATTTTTTTTATAAGGCCATGTGAACATAAATAAAAGTGTTTTTAGCTACGAACAAAAAGTAATGGTTAGTAAACTTAGTGTATTGCAACTCATTATTGACGACGAAATTTTAAATGAAAAGTCGGAAATTTAATAAAATTACATACAACTATAATAAACTTTTCCGTGATGCCATTGACTAAAGCCATAAGCCTCTGCTTCTTAAGCTGCAAATGTTTAGTTAAGATTTTTAATTTTTCAAAATTTAAATAAAATTTGGTACCTTTGCTTTAAACTTTATTGAGTTTTACAGAAATGGTAAAATGAATATTTTTTTAGTTCCAAATCAGTACATTAACGATTTCAGTTATACTTCTGTTCATATGGCGAGTTTTTGGCGATCTTTGAAAATTTAACGTATGGTTGCTATACCTTATCGAAGTTGAAATAGAAAGTAATGAAATGGAATGTTTACCACATTTCGACATTTTTGTTGCTTTTCAGTCGAAACGCCCAATTATCAATTACATTTCATTGTCCGTATGACTTTTAAAACTTTATCTTTGTATAGAAATAGTTCCCTTTCCAAACCTCTAACTTGTTTACAATGATGCACTTTTAACTATGTTGACCTTAGAACGTCCCCCGCTTTTGGCTGGGACAGTCCCGTTTTTTGTAAAAGTCCCGCAAAGTCCCGAAAAAAAACGAGGAAATTGTAAAATAAAATAGACTTTTTTTTTAGCGAATAATCGTTGTTAAAACGTTCTATGACGTCTTTAGAAATTGGTTTAAATGAAAGCTAAAGTCATCAACAAATTGGTGGAGTATGGTTTCGTTTGCCTGGAGCCACTGCTAGCTGTTTTGAGAACGCGCCCTTCCTTATCTTTCTTATACCAAGTGTGTCATTGTGTGAAGGGACTATTATGTGCTTAAAAAATACTTAATAAATACACCGGGGGGGGGGTGATGGAGTGTCCCACTTTTTGATTTTGAAAATCTGGTCACATTAACTTTAACCGGTTATCTTTTCACCAATGGTTTCACAAATTTTCTTATGGTATGATTGTTTTGATAAATCACAATTGAAAATTTAAATCTTCGAGTTAGCTTCGTACCTATTTTCTCCGAGCAGAGCTCGGTCACCCGCTGGAATAATAATAAGGATTTTAGATTTTTTTTTATTCCTTCACTAGTCTATCGATTTATTTTTATGCTTAAGTTTCAATATAAAAGGTATCAAAATAGATTAGATGTATTTTGATTTTACATAACTATATATAAAATAACTATCCACGAATACAGGGTGGTTATAAAATAACGCTCGCTATTCGGAGTGGTCTGTAGCTTGAATGGGGGGGCAAAATAATCCTAATTCATCAAACATTGAGACACTTACTCATCAAGAAGGGGGGGAGAAAAGAAAAAGAGTGGAATCATAAAAAAGAACAGAATCAATAAAAATAATGATAAAAAAGAAAATTTTTTTTTTTTTTATAAAATACAAACTAGTCTTTTTACCAAGGTTTGAAATTACGAGACAATTATGGCCAATTACGGCTAACACAGCCAATTACGCCTCATTATTTAGAAAACTGGTCAAGAGACGAGTTTTTTTTTATGATTAAATTCTTTCCCCCTTCTTGACTAGTAAGTGTCTCGATGTTTGTTGCATTCGGATTATTCATTCAAGCTACTGACCTCTCCGATTAGCGAGCGTTATTTTATAGCCACCCAGTATGAAATGCTATTACAATAAGTTTTCATGAGCTAACCGTTTACTTCTGTTCGTAGGTAAAACACTTTTCATTATGTTTAATGCATTACAAATTAAACAAATTGCTTAAACTCATAAAATTAACATTAAAATATATGTTTATTTCAAACATAAACTTTTACCTTGATTTATCTTACCTTCTTATATTGTCGCTAGAAATCAATTGTAATTCACTAAACAAATTTCTTATTGCTCATTTTTTATGAATGGATTTGCATATTTGACTCAAATTATCGCAAACATGCAGAAGAAAAAATCAGCAATGATCTCTTAACACAATCTCGACGTTATTCTTAAATGTCACAGAATGTTCCTGAATGTAAGAAGTGTTTTTTTCTTTATATACAATTACTTTTCTAACGTTTCCTGTGCATCATACAACTGAATAAAACGAAGACAACAACACACACCAACATTATTTTTATACATACAGTATGCTTACTCAACAAATCACGTCATCTCTTCGAATAACAAGAGTTTTTGTAAGGAATCAATGCCAAACCTTTTTTGCAATTATTTTGTGCGATCGGGTCACGGGTAGCAAAAAATTCAAGTTGTTGTTCCATTTATTTATTGAAGCGTTAGGGAGTTAACCTTTTGCAGATATATAGCCGCAGATTGATATTTGAAGTTAGTTTTTTTTATTTCTTATATTTATATTTATAATATTTTCTTCTAAGAAAAACTAACTGTTTAAGGATAAAAGCTGCCTTTTATTGTGTTAAAAGGAATTTAAGAGTGACATTCAGTATCGTGTTTTGATACTTCGAACTTTTTTGAGTGTGTGAAATTTTTTTTTAAACACTTTTTACATTCAAGAACATTCTAGGACATCCAAGAATAACGTCCGAGCGAGATTGTGTAGCGATATCTTTGCAGTATTTTTTTCTGCAGGTTTGTGAGAATTTGAAGTCAAATATACAAATATATTCATTAAAAAATAAGCAATAAGAAATTTGTTTTACGAATTACAATTGATTCGACTATATAAGAAGTAAGATAAATCATGCGCCAAGTTTTAATTAAACATATTATTTAATGCAAATTGTATTAGATTAAGCAATATTTTTTATTTGTAAGGCATTAAACATAATGAAAAGTGTTTTAGCAACGAAAGAAGTAAACGGATAGTATTTGATAACTTATTGTAATAACAACTTACATTTGAAGGAAACTGTTAAATGAAAAGTCAAAATTTTATAAAAATGAATGTAATAATATTAAACTTGATAATTTATATTAATTAATTATTTGCCAAATATTTTGATATAATAGATCAGTCAAACATTTCATTTTCGAATGAAACTAGAAACCCTCGAATATACACTGCTCTAAATAATTAGGGGAGCACATAATTTAAACCAGTTCACCCCATGATTATATTTAAAATCATCAGCATGCTAATTTTCCCCCACTAAGTTGAGCTGGAACTTATTTATCGTTATATAGAAGAATTATGTCTTTTGAAGATTTCTAATTAATAATGTTTGTTTAAATTAAATGCAAATATGAAAGACTTGCCAAAAAATTCACGCCCAAAAATTTTATGAAATAAATTTGACCCTAAATTCTTCATTCTTGGATTCTTAGATGTTTAAAAATTTATTTTACCTCTCTTTTTTACAAATTAGGTTTTGTAAAAAGTATTGTTATAGTTTAGTTAAAAGTTATGACTCCAATTTTTCTCTCCTTAAAATTTAGTTAACAAATTAAGATTTTTCCCTCTGTTTTTTACCATTTCATTCTGGATGCATAGTAAATCTATTTCACAAATTTCAGATTTTAGAACAAAAATTCTAATTTGGAATCGAAATTGCTAGCAAAAGTGCGCAAAAATTGCTCCCCTAATTGTTTTGAGCAGTGTAGGGTTAAGGTGGGGTAAGTGGGCCACCTTTTTGGCATAATTCGTTTTGTATCGTTATTTAGACCCTCATACTACTGGATGTAATCGGCTCCCTCCCCCCCCCCCTAACAACTTATTTGTGGTCCATTCTCTCATATGTTATTACTGTACCCATGACAACCTTAACACAAATTGGCAAAAAAATAAATTTAAAAAAATTGTTTTTCTTTTTGGTCCCCCCCCCCCCCCCCCCCCCCCCCCCCCCCCCCCCGGGGGGGGGGGGGGGCCCCCCCCCCCCCCCCCCCCCCCCCCCATCCGAGTGGACAGATTGGACCGAGATTTCAAACTGCCTATGTCAATGAATAAGACTATGAATTGTGAATATGACTAACCCTATGAATCAGTGAATATGACTTTTTTTAAGTATATTAAAGAGTTGGGGAAAGTGGGCCACCCCTGGCCCACCAACCCCGCCATTGTGGTGGCCCTAACCCCAAAAGCGGGGCAACTAATTTTCTATTAACCTTATCAACATCACAAGTACATGACACAAACAAAAATGAAGGGATACTATGTTTTATACACTTTCAAAATATATAACATTTTGTTTTGTATCATGAACCGTTTGGGGGGGGAAATAAATAAAAAATAGTATGATGGCTTGAATTACGAAAAGATGCAATTTAAAAAAATTTCACAAAAGAATTGTACCTTGTTACATACTTAAATGAAAATGATGCCATAATGTTTCCTGCATCTTTTGGGTAAATACGTATAAATATTGTAACAGATTTTTTTTTTGCGTCCATAATTCGGGAAATGCCAGGGGAGGGGTGGCCCACTTGCCCAAATGGCCGCGGTCACTTACCCCTCCTTACCCGTATATATAACGGCTGGTATGCGAAATAATTTATAATTGTACTCGCAACATACATTTGGAAAAACCTATTTAGGGGAAAGTCGGAAATTCACGAAATTTTTATAATAACAACAAACTTAGAAAGTAATATTAATTAATGATTTGCCAAATATTTTGATGTATTAGATCACTAGACATTTTCGAATCTAATTCCATCAGATACAGGCCAAAGCCATTACTCTTTAAGGTATTATAGCTCAGAAACTGATCCATTATGCTTTTAGTACGTGATACATCTGATATGTCATCCAATATTAGTAACTGCATGAAAGCCTGATTCGATAGAGCAGACAGATTAACTATTATAAGGTTTTTAACAACTCAACCATAAACTAACTGTGGCATAATATTACACTATTGGTTTAACTAGCTTTAACATAATGAAATTTTATTCAAAAATAAAATGGGAAAAACATAGTGAACTGGTTTGAACAGACTTCAAATTAATGTGCTAATTAAAATTAACTATCAAATTTCATCTCTGGAAAAATGGGAAAATATAGTGGAATAACTTAAAGATCACGAATATTGTTAAAAAACAACAAATACTCTAGTAAAAATTATATTGGCACCTCTTGGTTTGTTTGTTCAACATTTTTTTAGATGTATGGAAATATTATGATAGAGAATTAAAGTTTTTAGTATGTACATTTTCTAGTTTTCTATTTGGTTGGTTGTGTAGGGGGGGGGGGGGGGGGGGGGACATATATATCCAGGTTTCCGTGCTTGGTCAGATATATGCTTATAAATATTAGACACGGATACACTAGGTTACTGGAATTTTAAATCTGAGTATGAGGGTTGTTGCTGAGACTTTTTTTAATCTCTGTGTAGTGACGTGTACATTTCTTGTATATAATTATTTTTTGTTATGATTTATTTTGTTTAGCCAAAAAACTGAACTAAGAAAAGAGTGTTGAATAATTCGGGGCGTGTCGTACGTTTTTGGCGACGCTTTTTGACAGAACGGAAAAAATGTAACTGCTAATAAACATCTTGGTAAAAGCCTCCTGAAATTCTAACGTGTATAGTGTTCTAGCGTATTTTGTAGTTGTCTTGAAATAAAAGATTCTCGTCTAAAAGAGAGTTGCAATGCCAAATTATACAATCGTGCTTTGTAAATTAAACATCATGTGGACTATTACATTTCTAAAAAATAGTATTTTTTGATCATTATACCTACCAGAAAAATGCCATTTTTAATGTCGAATAGCTAGCAGACGGTATTTGGCATGTCTTTGGCATGTGTTGACAGAACAATAGTTGGCTGAATGGGTAACGTAAACAAACCACAATATCAAAAGCCATGCTTACTTTTAAAGTTGAAAAACATTCTTATTTCTTCCAAACCATATAAGCAACAACATAATGTTTATACGTGTAAAACTGGAAAAAATAACTAGTTTCGTTTTATTGGCGCGTGAGTTCGGCCGCTGATCTTGAGCGATAACGATTTCTAGCCAATGGCACTGCTAAGGCTCCCTTGGCGTTTGTATATATTGAATTTGGTACCTACAATACAACACATAATAAGGACTCCATCCAATTTTTTAGAGGTACCGAGGTCAGCAAGGGGGATCCCCAATTCACAACTGACTTTAAGGCGTCACCCCCCAGATTTATTGATTTTTGCTAAGGGAATTGGAGGACTGTATGTGACCAAGTAAAGCGGATTTAGACGTGCACCAGTCACCATTAGCGTACACGGGGTTCTCTTCGGAATGGCATTAGTGTTTCGAACAGGGATGTCAGGCCAAGACCTTACCGGACCATGCGTATTCCGGCCGCAGCTTTGCTTTGGTAGTACATAAATATTCAATTTTACTTATGGGGGGATCATATTTCATTATTCCCACAATAAGGAAGTGGTTTGAACCAGTAATTTGAAATCTGCATCGTATTAATTATTGCGTAAATTGTATTCAAACCACAAACAGTTAGCCATAAAGAGTGAGAGGGAAAATAGTAATTAATCTATTAGTAAACGTGTAATAAAAGTTGAAATCTTGCTTCAAAACGTCCTCTTGTAATTGATTTACTGGTATTACTTTAACGGAAAATACGCTTCTTAAATTAAAACTTGTTATGGAACTAAAGTCAAGCAGGGGAAATATGCAATTTTATTCTTGAACATGTGTTATTCACTTAGGATAGTATTGGTTGAAACTGTAAACATTAGATATGAGAAACTTATTTTAAAAAACTGTAAATCTAAGAAAACGAAAGACGAGTCGGACAACTGGGTTAAAATATGTATTGATAAATCGTACAAGTGTGAACTCTGGATTGTGTCTTGGATTATTATTATTGGATTATTATGAGGGTTTCAATTAATTTTTTTATTGAAAAAGCGGTTTTAGAAATAGTAAATCATAAATTGATATTACTCTTTTGTATCATAAGAATAAAGCAGTCAATTGGTGATATTTTCATTATTTATGTTCATACCCATAAACCCAGATTTTTTTTTTTAAATAATTTTCAAATATAAAAGATCTCTTGTACCTCAAGAAAAATAGTGCCATGGATGGCCGTGTGGCTAGCCATCGCCAAGCCAGCAGTCTGCCCGCTGTAACGGGTGCGGGTTCAATTCCGCCTTCACCACCTGTGTGTACTTCCATTCTTTGTGACAGTAAAACTCTTTATGTGTTTGTCTTACTTGACTAAGGCTCACAAGCGGTCACTGATTAAGCAACAAGCTGAATATTACATTGTGTTCCTACCCTACCCTACCCCCTCAACGAAAATAAAAATGTTCCTGTTAGGAATTGTAAACTATTTTTCTAATTATGTTTTTTCATTTTTAAAAAAAATCTTAATCTATTTTTTTATTTTCAAACTAAAAATTGCGAATTAGAAAAAAAATCTACAAAAATTATTTTAATGTTTTATTTGGCGACAACTTATTTAAAATTTCTTTTAGTATTCTCCCCGGTAACTAATATAAAATAAGTTCCAGATATGGACTTTTTTTTTGTTTATACCCGCGTGATTGATTTTGAA